>PVIY010035737.1:0-26027 GCA_004026745.1 Myrmecophaga tridactyla
TCCAGAGTCTGTATAATTCAGCAGTCAGGATCCTTCGCCTGAGTAAAATGTTCAGCATGCCCCAAGGTCTGTGTCTGTCAAGTCATTGATTTAGAAAGTACAATCCTACTGCCAGGTGCAGCTTGTCCAACCATGACTTCCATTTAAAATACAGCTATCTTAGCCCAATGTTACTAGAAAGGATTGTTTAGATGGTTTGTGGACCCTTCAATGAATGGCAGCAGCAGACTGGCTCAAATGACTTCTGGGTCTGAATTAGTCATGTAGCAACCAACTCCAGCACCTTCCTAACTGCACAATGGTAAAACTTCTGTATACCCAACCCATTTTCTCTAACTTGTTCTTTCTCTCTCTTAATCCATTTATTCTCTTCTCTCCTTCCTACCCATGTCTCAGGCTTGCCAATACTGCTTGTTGTAATCAAGGTTGACTTCTTCCTCCACCACCACTTTGTACCCTGGTGCCAGCCTTCTCCAGCTCTAGAGGAGGGCAAAGTCAGGAATGGTTCAAGAAAGATAGGAAACCCAGTGGGGAGACCAGAAATTGCAGAACCTGGAAGGGATGGAGCCATCTTAGCATTCAGCCCCATTTTGCAGATGGGAAAACCGGCCAAGAGGGAAAGAGACTTTGCTCAAGCTCACTCGGTAAGAGGCACCACTGAGATCAGAACCTGGGTGGCCTGAGTGCTGGTCCAGGACTTTCCCATTTAATCACATTGCCTGAGAAAGCCTCCTCCCATGCCAGCAGACTCACCTTTCATGTTGCGCACGTGTCTGTAGGAGCTCCCAGCACACAGTTTAAATGTTGCTAGTAGCATTGTTTCCTGGCAGAAGGGGCAGATGTGATGGTGGTGCCACTGCAGCTGCTATTGCCTCAGCACTCAAGGGTGGCTTCGTCTGTTCTTTCTGATCAAGGCAGTTCTAGGTCCGGCAGCTGTGGCTGAGACCCAGCGCATTCTGCGTCTTAAATGCCCCCAGCTGAAGGCTGTGCTTCATCATCGCAGATAAAAAAGTCATCACTCACTGTGCAAAGGAAGGGGTCAGGGACATGGAGATTGCCTCACCCCACTGCTTTGGCCATTTGTGGGGAGCATGTTGGGGGCGGGGCATGGAAATTGGAGAGGTGGTGTTAGACTCAAATGGATGGAGGGGAAAGAAAAAACAGCAGCTGAAATCAAAGCAGTTTAAAGGAAAACATATACTCTTGGACAAATAGCATCTCAAACAGCACTTGGGGGCACTGTCTAAAATGCAGATTTCTAGCTTCGATCATCTGAAACTCTGGATATAATAAGTTAAGACTTGAGGTCCAGAAACCTGCATCTAAAAACTAAAAATTTCCAGGTGATTGCAATACAGATATTCTATGGACAACACCCTACACATTTTTTTTTCAGTTTTTCTTTAACTTTTTATTGTGGTAACATGTACAACATAAAATTTCCCTTTTTGATCACTTTTGAGTATACAGTTCAGTAGTGTTAATCACATTCACGATATTTTGCTACCATCACTACCATCCATTACCAGAACTTTCCTATCATCCCATACAGAAACCCTACATCCATTATGCATTAATTTCCCCTCTTCCCACCTGCATTCTCCATTGTCTCTCTGAATTTGCATCTTCTCAATATTTCATATAAGTCGTATCATACAATAACTGTCCATCTTTGTCTAGCTTATTCCACTCAACATCCATGAAATAGCATGTATCAGAACTTCATTCCATGTAAAGGAATACATTCCTTGCATGTATATACCACATTTCATTTACTCAATTTGTCTGTTAATAGACACTTGTTTTGTTTCTACCTTTGGATATTGTGAATAATGCCCCATATGCACATTGATGTACAGATATCTGAGTCCCTTCTTCCAATTATTTTGGGTATATACCTAGAAAGGGGATTGTCAGGTCATTTGGAAATTCCATATTTTACTTTCTGAAAAACTGCTAAACTGTTTTCCACAGAGGCTACATTATTTTATATTCTCACCATCAACACAGGAGGGTTCCTATTTCTCCACATCCTCCCAACGCTTATTATTTTCCGTTTTTGTTTGTTTGTTTTAATAGCCATTTTCAAAAGTGTGAAGTGGTATCTCCCTGTGGTTTTTCTTCTTCTCTTTTTTTGTTTTTTAACTTTTTTATCGTATAATAATATCATATATACAAAACAAAAGAAGGAAAAAAGCAATAGAGCACTCTTCAAACAAGTAGCTACAGGACAGATCCCAGAGTTTGTCATGGGCTACCATACCATCATCTCAGATTTTTCTTTCTAGCTGCTCCAGAACATTGGAGGCTAGAAGAAATTTTTTATCATCACTTTTTTTTCTTCTTTCTGAAAAATAACATACATACAAAAAAGCAATACATTTCAAAGCACAGCACAACAGTTAGTTGTTGAACAAATTTCAGAGTTTGGTATGGGTTACAATTCCACAGTTTGTTTTTTTTTTACGTTTTTACTTCTAGTTGCTCTAAGATACTGGATACTAAAAGAAATATCAATATAATGACTCAGCAATCATACTCATTTGTTAAACCCTACCTTTTCTGTATAACTCTGCCATCACTTCTGATCTTTCTCCCATTCTTTAGGAATATTTGTTGGAAGGGCTGTCAATAATAAGGGGTATGGAGATGTTCTGGAGAGGCTGGGCCCTCTAGGTTTCAGGACTTTTCTGGTCCAGGGTCCCGTCGGGAGGTTGTAGGTTTCTGGAAAGTTACCCTAGTGCATGGAACCTTTGTACAATCTTATATGTTGCCCTAGGTGTTCTTTAGGATTGGCTGGAAAGGTTTTGGCTGGGGGTTGGCAAGTTATGATAGGTAGCAATGTCTAACTGAAGTTTGCATCAAGAGTGACCTCCAGAACAGCCTCTCCACTCTATTTGAACTCTCTCAGCCACTGATACTTTATTTGTTATACTCCTTTTCCCCCTTTTGGTCAGGATGGCATTGCTGATTCCATGGTGCCAGGGCCAGACTCATCCCTGGGAGTCATCTCCCACACCGCCAGGGAGACATTCACCCCTGGATGTCATGTCCCACGTAGGGGGGACGTCCTTGTGGTTTTGATACGCATTCCCCTGATAGCTAATGATGTGTATCTTTTCACGTTACATACTACACATTGAGAAACATTTCTAAAACAGTGAGCCAGGATGTCTACTGTGAGAACTTAGCAAGTCAGAGCTCATAGCCTTTGTTCTTACAGATGAGGACACTGAAGTCAAGAGAGTGAAAGTGGCTTGTTCAAGGTCAAATGGCTGGTCAGTAGTAGGACTGGGACAACCTAATTCCTCTGACCTTCCTTCTGTCCAGCTTTTTAGGGTTCCTCCTACAGCCCCCTGGATACTTCAGATGTCCAACTGTTTATTTGCCCATCCATTTATATAAACTACATTTACTAGAATCTTCTTCTGAGGCTAGTCCTTAGTGGCTTCCTCTCAGGGGCTCTGGCACAAGGATGATACCTCAGGACTGATGGGGGACTGAGCCTATAAGCTCACAAAACAGGCAGAACTGGCCAGAAAAGGAAGGAGAGGGCACTTGGGCCTAGGATGTTCCCTGCACCCGTCCTCTCACTCCCTGAGCAGTCTGGGCTGGGCCCAAGGTGCCCTGGGGCTTGACTGAAAAGATGGTGTATTGGGCTCACCCAAGTCTTTGCTCTTTGGGATCCCCGAGCTGATAAGCAGGGATTCATGGGGTGGCCAACTCTCTGCAATCCCCACACCTCCCACCCAGTGAGGGGGATCCCTCCCAGCCTGCACGCTGCTCTTGGAGAAATCATTTTCTTTAAGGGTGACCTCGAGCTTGCTTTTAAATTATATTCATTTGGCAAGAATATTGAGGATAAAGAAAGTCGCACTAGATTTGTGTGACCTAGGCCTTGCCTGCGGTGTGTGAGAGAGAATTCTGTGTCCTGTCATTCCTCCCTGGAGGCAGAGGAAGTCCTGAAATTGGGGAGCAGGAGCAAGTCTCCAGCCATGTTAGCTCTTTCCCTCACTGCACAGAGAATGAAAGCGACAGAGCTGCCCAGATCCAGGGCAGGTACCTGGAACCCTTAGAGAACAGGGAAAGCCCTGTGACACCTGGTAAAGCAATGGGAAGGGGTCCAACCCCTAGACAGCTCCTTGGCCTGGTCTCCTTTCTGACAAGCGGCAGCCTGAAGGGCACCCTGGCCAGTTCCTCAAGGCCTACTGCTGCCTTTTGTCCTCTGTGAAGCCTTGAGCACCCTAACCTTCTAGAATGCCTCATTCTGAGTCCAACCCTTATTGTCCATACCCAGGAGGGTGTATCTTGGATCCTGGTTTATGTAATGGTTTGACTGCTCGTCTCTTCTGTGGGATTATTTCCATGTTCATTGCCCATTTCAAGCCTCCACCCCAGCCCTCAGCTTCAGGCAGGACACAGAGCAGATTCTTGCTCCATCTCCATTGGGCCACCAACTGGCGAAGCCATTGGTTTAGGAAACCTGCCTGTAGGCTTTGTTTGCAGCCCTGACAGTGTCCCAAAGAAGACTGCACCGGAGAGAGAGGCCTTGGTCTCTGTTGTCAGCCTCCAGCCCAGCCCCTGACCTTTGCCTTTCACAGACATGGAAAGAGAAGGGGCAGAGGTAGGGTGCTGGGCGGCTGGAGTGCTGATTATCCCAGGCTTCTCCTCCCTCCTTTTGTGCTCCCTGCACGTGCACCTGCATGCACATGAGTGCCTGTGCGTGCCTGCCGTCAGAGGAGCTGGTGGGGAGAGGGGAGTGGGTTATTATAGGGCGGGCCATGCAGATAATGTTCAAGGCCCTGCTGTTGCCATCCTGTGGAGAATTATGGCCAGCTGAGGGGAGGAGCTGGTGGGGGGAAAGCAGAGGACTGAGGCGACCGGCTGTTGCTGATGTCAGAGAGCTGCCATTGACTCAGGGCTGGGGTGCTGGATGACCTCCCCCAGGGCCAAGATTCCATTCCTCTCTTCCTCATCCTCCTCAGGCTGAATGACTAGTTAACTCTCACTGTCCCTCAGAGTCCTAAGGTGGGGAGAGAGGTCTGCAAATTTCTCTGGTTCTGGAAATCATCTGTTTCTGTCTTTGCTGTTTGAGGAGGCCAGGGCCTCCAAGGGAGGGGGCCTGGTAGACAATAAAGAAGAGACCTGGATTTGAGTGCTGAAGGGGTGAGGGAGGGAGGCAGGGCTGTGGCAACAGAAAACGGGACTCATTCATTCAACAATCTTTTATTGAGCATCCATTATTTCTTATGATTATGAGGGAAAATGAACCATATGTCATGGTATGGAAAGTTGTAGAGCCAGGGAGGAGATATGAAGTACAGAGGATGAGCCCCTAATTCCACAAGGGAAGGGGGAGAGGGGAGTGTTTGGAAGGCTTCTGGGAGTGACATTTGAGCTGAGTCTGCAAAGTAATAATTAGGAGTTAACTAGGTTTGAGGTGGGGATTGGAGACTGAGCAAGAATGGGGTGAGGGTGTTCTAGGTAGAGTGAATGACCAACAACGGGAAAGGCTCTGAGTGCTAAGAGCTGTCTTGGGGAACTGGGTTGTTCAGTGTGGCCTTGGATGCCTTGGACTATTTGAAGGGTGCAGTGGGAGATGAAGGCTGGAGAGAGAGCCAAGATGTCAGAGTATGAAAGTGGGAGTGGGAAGAAGGCGCTGTAGATTCTTAGGAGGCTGAGGGTGTAAGGGGAGCAGGGAGACTGTAAACATGTCTGGACCTGGGCTCAGAAGAGGTGAGAAGTGGGCAACAGTATTTACCTTTTGATTTACTCAACTGGTAGTGTGGGGAAGCTGTGAACTGCTCTTTCTCTCTTTTTAATACTCTCAGATAGTTGTAAGGCTTAAATGATATAACAATACATAAAAAGCCCACAAGACAAAGTCCAAGCTTCCTACCACAATCTATAGGCCCTTTGAGTTCTTACCCTGGCTTTCTTTTCTGCAGTGCTCAGCGTTCTCCTGAGGGGTCTGCCTGCAGTTTGCCCATGCATGCCTTCTCGACATGTAAGCAATTCACAATTTTACCTCCCCCTCAAAGTCTTCTCTTTGTGACTTGCCTCTCCCCACTCTTTAAGTAGAATTCAATGATTGTTACTTTGGGCCCCTTTATCAATGTTTATCACAGTACCAATAGGACTTCGCCCAGGCTGCCAGTTTTTTTTCACATCTGTAAGCTAAGGATCTGTAAACTCCATAAGAACAGGGAACTTTTCCTAACAGGTTTTGAATACCCAGTGCTTAGCACAGTAGCAGATAATGGATACTGAAAAACATAGAGCCTGGCACCCTTCCTCTCTTAGGGGTAGCCAGCCTGGAGGTGGGTATATGCTTATTTAACATTCAAATGAAGTGTTCTCCTCCATAAGAAGATGCCAGAAAGTTGACTTTTTTGTTGGGCTTGTTGACTCCTTGGGCTTGAGGTAATGACATCCCTTTAGATTATATATTATATAATTAAGCACCTAATTCCTTGATTAATTACCAATAATTCACAGTTATCATTCTTATGTGTAGAGAGACAATACTACTAGTTCTTGGGATATTTCCAAGTCTGTAATGGCATTGAGGACTCAGCAGATTATAATAGCCAACCTTGAACACTCATTCTGTGCCAGGCCCTATGTTGGGAATAAAAAAATGAACAAACACAAAAATCTAATATCTTCAAGGGTTTATATTTTAATAGAGAAAGGGAGCAGAGAGTAAACAAGTAAAATTCATGTGAGATGATACTTGCTGTTGTGAAAAATAAAGCTGGAAAAGGGAAACAGGTAGGGGATGGGGGGAGAGACAAGGTGCTATCTTAAAGAGGTAGTCAGAGATGGTGACATTTGAGCAGCGATCTTAAGGTAGTGAGAGAAGTATCCAGATACCTGGGCAAAGTGTGTTCTAAGCTCAGAGAATAGTACATTTCAGCCTTACTCAGGGACACAGGTCAGTTTTAGGGGTTGAGATGAAACAATAGGGGAATGAATATGTCTTTTCTTTCCTAGTTAAACATATACCAAAAAACGAACAAAAAAGACATACAGATTTACTATAAGGCAGTTTTCTGACACCTAACCAGAGTAAAAACATTTTACATTGCTAATATATGTACACATACATAAAACAAGTTTCACACATGATCTAATTTTATGTGACACACTCTATTTTCTATTTTTTTTTTCTTTTTGTTAAGTGCTGGATATAATCCACGAAGTTAATTTCAAGACCTAGTAGTTTGCAACCTGGGTTTAAGCCAGGTTGATCATGTTGCAGCATCACTGGCAAAAGCCTTCCCTCTCCCTAATAGTAATGACGATAGGCTGGTTGTCATCTTTAGAAATCAGTTGCACTGGTAGTACCCGTGGCACATGAGCATGTGTGTATCACAGCTGTTATTCCTGCTCTGCTGACATTATCACCAAAGTGATAACTCAGACTAAACTCTCTCCTGCTCCTCCTTCCCTGATTATGAGCAAGGCTGGCTTTAGTTTTCCTCAAGCACGAGGCTGTCCAGCATTACAGTCACAGTCTGCAGCATCCAGCATCCATGTGAAGATGCCTTCTTCCCATCTCACTGGCAATGCTGGCTCCTAAAGGGAAAGAAGTCGAAGGGTGCCCACCTTATAGCAAGTCTTCTGAAAGGTGAGAAAATGCTTCACTACCTGGGCTGTGTGGGTAAGAGCCACACGGATAAGTACATGCATATAATTTTTTTTTTTTTTTTTTTTTGGTGGGGGAGAACTGTTCCAAAAACTGCCTCTCCTCTAATATTTCCTTTTTGGGTATTGGAGTCAATTGTTCTGGGACCCATTTCTTGAGCTCTGCAGTGCTACCATGAATCTCATGTGTGTCTGAGACCTGAGGTGGGGGACTGCCCAAAGGAGTTGCAGGTCCTCCTTCACTGATGTCCTTTCTTTACCTTCTGACCTATACTGCTTTCCAGTCTTCACCTCAGGGATTCCCCCTTACATGACTTCCCTGAGAAGCCCTCCACAATGCATAATATGAGGGTATTTGGCTCTGCCTAATACAAAAGGCCCATTAGGAGTTTGTCATAGCATAGGAGGGAGAAAGAGCCGGTGGTTTAAACTTAGCTGAGAGCATGCAATCTAAAAAGGTCAAGGAGTAAGGGAAGGGGAGAAAAGAACAGCTGGCAGAGAAACAGCTCTGTTGCTGCACTCAATTATATTGTAATAAAAATGGCCAGGAAAGGGGTTTCAAAAGACCTACCTTATTTTTCTCCCTTGAAAGCAATCTCAAGTGAAGCCCTATTGGAAGAAACTTTTATTAAAAGATAGAACCATGAACTGAGATTGATTCAGGAGCTTAATAAGAAGAAAGTTCTACCACTCAAAAGAGTAACCTGCAAAAAGCCAGGGCTGGTCAGAACTTAGGGCAAGCCATTGTGCTGAGAAACCTGGGGGCTAAGTGGAAGAAATCAGTTAGTCTAGTTTCATCCCGGAGTACTAATTCTTGGCTGCTGCCTGTGTGACAAAGGTCTATAAGCAACACATTACGCACAATGATAGAAACCTCATCATGGCTTGGAAGTTTAAGGGTGTAGGTGCTCTTCACTTACAGTGGAAATTGTTATGTTTTCTCCCTTTTGATATAATAATTCACAACTTTAATTACATTTGGAATTCTGTTTGAAGGTGGCTGAAAAGGCAAAATAATTAGAGTGAATCCAAATTTCTTTATGGAGGTTCAGATGTACTGAAACCATGGTGCTTAGAAAAACAAATGGTGTTTTTTCTGCTGGGCCTTTAAGTATATTTATGGAAATGACAAGAAGTTAGAGGCATTTTTCAAAAGTTGGTGATAGGATTTTTGCCTTTGTATAGGTAATTAATAACAATCTGGCTACTGAACTGTAAAATTATGGGCAAAACACACTAGATGAATCATCAAGTGCGACTGTTTCTTCATAACTTATCTATATGAAAATCAACCCAATGATGAATGGTTCAGAATTTGAATGAATTATAGACATTTGGGTAGTTTAGAAAACACTTGAGCTCATGAGACTTGCAGGAAAGATGGTACAGTAGAGAGCTCCAGGACTCAGTCCTTTCACCAAAACAACTATTAAACAATGGGTTAAGGAGGAATCAGAAACAAAATTAGGAAACATCCTGAGGTGAATGAAAATGAAAAACAATATACCAAAACTTATGCGATGCAGCAAAGGTGCTGCTGAGAGAGAAATTTATAGCTCTAAATGCTTACATTAAAAAAGAAAAACTTTAAATCAGAGATATAACCTCAAAACTGAAAGAACTAGAAAAAGAAGAGCAAATTAAGTTCAAAACAAGCAGAAGGAAGGAAACAACAAAGATCAGAGCAAGATAAAATGAAATAGAAAACAAACAAGCAAACAAACAAAAAAATATATAGAGAATCAATAAAACCAAAGTTGGTTCTTTGAAAAATCAATAAAATCAATAAACCTTTAGCTAGATTGACAAAGAAAAAAAGAACAAGGATATAAATAACAAAAATCAGAAAACAAAAAGGGGGACATTACTACCCACCCTGCTGAAATAAAAATAGACAAATTCTTAGAAATCCAGAAACCAGATAGAGTGACTGAAGAAGAAATAGAAGGCCTCAACAAACCAATTACTAAAAAAGAGATGGACTCAATCTCAAAAACCTCCCAACAAAGAAAAGCCCAGGACCAGATGGCTTCACAGGGGAATTCTACAAAACATTCTCAGAAGACAACTCAAATTCTGCTCCAATTCTTCCAAAAAAAACTGAAGAGCAGGGAATACTCCCTGATTAACTCTACAAGCCAACATCACCCTCATACCAAAGCCATATAAAATATTACAGGCTGATATCTCTTATAAATAATAGATTCAAGAAATCCTCAACAAATACCAGCCAACCAAATCCAACAGCCTGTTAAAAGAATTATATATCATGATCAAATGGGCTTTATCCATGGTATGCAAGGTTGAGTCAACAAAAGAAAATTAATTAATGTAATAAACCGTATTAGCAAAATGAAGGAAGAAACTCACATGATCATCTCAATTGATACAGAAAAAGCATGTGACAAAATCCAGCACCCTTTCTTGATAAAACACTTAGAACACTAGGAATAGAAGAAGACTTCCTTAACATGATAAAAGGCATATATGAAAAGCTGATAGCTGACGTCCTACTTAATGGTGAAAGACTGAAACTTTTCCAAGATCAGGAACAAGACAAGGAAGTCCACTGTCACCACTGTTATTCAACATTGTACTAGAAGTTCTTGCCAGAGCATTTAGGCAAGAAAAGAAATAAAGAAATGCAGAAAATGCTGAATAATCCACAGCAAAGCTCCTATAGCTAATAAATGAGTTCAGGAAAGTGGCAGGGTACAAGATCAACATCCCCAAATCAGTAGTATTTCTATACACAAGCAATGAACAATCCAAAGAAGAAATTTTTAAAAAACCCCACTCACAATAGCCACTAAGAGTCAAATATCAAGGTATAAAGCTAACCAAAGATGTGGCAAACTACAGAACATTGTTAAAAGAAATCAAAGATGACCTAAATAAATGGAAGGACATTCTGTGTTCATGGACTGGGAGACTAAATATTGGTAAGATGTCAGTGCTACCCAAAGCAATTTAGAGATTCAATGCAATCCCAATAAAAAATTCAATAACCTTTTTTTTTTGCAGAAATGGAAAAGCCAGTAATCAAATTGCATGGAATGGCAAAGGGACCCCAAATAGCAAATTCTGTCTTGAAAAATAAGAATAACGTTGGAGGCCTCACATTTCCCAACCTTAAAACTTATCACAGAAACCTAGAGGGCCTGACCTCTCCAGAACATTAGCTAGTTCCAACTCCCTACCCCATATTATTGACAGCCCCTCCAACATGAAAAAGTTAGAACGGCCATAGCCCAAATACCCCTAAAGAATGGGATAGAAAGATCAAAGGTGATGGTGGAGTTATACAGAGAAGGTAAGGTTTAATAAATGAATATGCTTGCTGAATCGCTATATTGATATTTTAGTCTCTAGTATCTTAGAGGAGCTAGAAGTAAAAGCATAAAATTGTGGATTGTAACCCACACCAAACTCTGAAATCTGTTCCACAACTAATTTTTGTGTTGTGCTTTGAAATTTATTTTTTGTTTATATGTTATTTTTCACACACACACACACAAGTCGATTGTGATGATAAAAAAATATTTATTCCTTCTGGCCTCCTATATTCTGGAGCAGCTAAAATGAAAAATCCAAGATGATGGTATGGTAGCCCAGGACAAACTCTGGGATCTGTCCTATAACTACTTGTTGAAGAGTGCTTTGAAAACTATTGCTTTTTTCTTTCTTTGCTTTATATATATGTTATATTATACAATAAAAAAATAATTGATTACAAAGCCACTGTAATCAAAACACAATGGTACTAGCAAAAGGACAGACATATAGACTAATGGAATAAAACTGAGAGCTCAGAAACCAACCCTCATACTTATGGCCAACTAATTTTTGACAAGGTGGTAAAGGCCCCATTCAATTAAGAAAGAATAATCTCTTCAACAAATGGTGCTAAAAAAAGAGGATCCCTACCTCACACCATGTACAAACTACTCAAAATGGATCAAAGAACTAAATAGAAGACCCAGAACTATCAAATTCCTAGAAGACACAGAGGGAAGCATCTTCAGGACCTTCTGTTAGGCAATGGTTTCTTAGAGTTTATATCTAAAGCACAAACAACAAAAGTAAAAATAGATAAATGGAACCTCATCAAAATTAAAAATTTTCGTGCTTCATAGGACTATCGTGAAAGTAAAATGACAACCTACACAATGGGAGAAAATATTTGGAAGCCATATATCTGATAAAGGATTAATATCCAGAATATATAAAGAAATCCTTCAAGTTAACAAAAAGACACCCAATTAAAAATAGCCAAAAATCCTGAACAGGTATCACTCCAAAGAGAACATACTGGCCAGAAAGTATATGAAAAAATGCTCAACATCATTAGCCATCAGGGAAATACAAATCAAAATCACAATGAGATACCATTTTGTATTCATTAGAATGGCTGCTATTAAAAGAAAAAAAAGGCGGGGGGGGGGAATAGGTGTTGGAGAGAATGCAGAGAAATAGGAACACTCAGTCATTACTGGTGGCAATGTAAAACGGTGCAGCTGCTGTGGAAGACAGTTTGGCAGTTCCTCAGGGACCTAAGTATATAACTAATATGTGACCTAGCAATCCTACTACTAGGTGTATATCCCAAATAACTGAAAACAGGGACTCAAGCAAATATTTGCACACTGATGTTCACAGTGGCATTATTCACAATTGTCAAAAGATGGAAACAACCCAAGTGCCATCGACCAATGAGTGGATAAATAAAATGTTGTATACACATACAATGGAATATTATTCAGTTGTAACTAGGAATGAAGTCCTGATAAATGTGACAACATGGATGAACCTTGAAGACATCAAGGTGAGTGAAATAAGACAGACACAAGAGGACAAATATTGTATGATCTCATTGATTTGAAATAATTAGAATAAGCAAACTCACAGAGTCAGAATCTAGATTAGCAGAGAGACAGGGTTAGTGTAGAGAATGGGAATGGGAAATTAAGGCTTATAATGTACAGGGTTCTTATTTGGAATGATGGAAATGTTTGGTAATGGATGTTAGTGATGGTACCACAACATTGTGAATTCAATAACAGCACTGGAATACATATTTGAATAGGATTAAAAGAGTAAATGTTAGATTGTATATACGGTAACAGATAAAAATTAAAAAAAAAATCCATGGAACTCTACTATACAGTGAATCCTGTTAAACCGTGAACTTTAATTAATAGTATGATTATGAAAATGTGCTATCATCAGTTGTAATAGATGATCCACGCTGATAAAGAGTATGATGAGGTGGTATATGGGAATCATGCATTTTATGCATGATTGTTCTGTAAACCCACAACTTCTCTTAAAAACAAACAAAAAAACAAAAAGCACTTGGGCTCATTAAATGTTTAGTATCTTTAAGACAATGGATAGGATCTGGATGTAAGTATGTTACGAAAAGGCCATCTTTAACAGTCTATAAAAAGGAAATATCTGGAATAATTCTACAGTTGAAAATACTGAAGATAAGAAAGGGTGACTTACCTGCTTAAGCCCAGTGTGCGTGACAGAACAAAGTAAGTTTTATCCTGTCTCCTAACTCCTGGTTCAGTTTGTCTATAAAAGCATACTACTTGCTTCAGTACAGTGAGTCTGTTTTATTCATTGTACAATTGTACTTGTTCAACTATATCAAAAAAGGTATCACTGTATGTTATCAGCCAATATATAGGTTAGCGTGGATGTATCAGTCACTAAAACACCATTTTATTAGTGTTCCTTTTTGATAATCACAGCACAAGAGGCTTAAGACTCAATCCAAACAGCTAGAAAATCTAATTAAATTTTAACATTAGATTTAGAGAAAAATCCGCCCTACGCGAATGCTGTGTTTCATGGGTACTTAGTCTGGAACACCTGTTGGTGAAAGATACATTAGGCATCTGTTGTGATTCATTATTGGAAAACTTACCTGAAAGCTCCTTCCTCAAGCCTGAAAATTTGTATTTTTATCAGATAATAACATGAAAAGGGGATGTAGGAAGATGAAGACCCCCAAGATATTTAGTATAAAAATATCCTTCCTACATAACTAGCAACTTGGAATTGTGACAGAAAGGGGGAAATCCCAGTATGCGGACTGCTTATACCTTTGAGAGGAGAACTGTAATTTTTATCTATTCACCGGAGGCAACTCATATTTGGGGAGTAACATGATAGTTTTGAGATTTATGTTTTATTTACAGATAAATGAAAACACCCCCATACAGTCTAATTTGGGAAGAGAGTTGGCTCCACAATGATGTGAGAAAGGAGTCCGTGCTACCATTTCTTTAAACAATGATTTGTTATTTAAAAACAAAAAACAAACAAAAAAACAGCCACATGATTTCCTCATGTTGCATATGTGAAAGAATTCAAAATAAAAATGACTTTTCAGAACTCCACAGTCCCTGGTAAATGTGTGAGGTTACTAGGATGTCACTTTCATTTCAATGACAGCCTTTGTTCCCCAAGAGCAATGGCCCAAAGCAAAAGACTCAATATTCATCCAGAGTATCAGCTCGAGGAATGGAGAGACCTCGATCCTTGAGAGCCTGAACTTTCAGTTTCTCTGCTTCCAGCTTGGTCTGCTGTTCCACCCTTTGCTCTTCTAGGATTTCTTCGATAGACACTTGCTGGAGAGGTGTGTCACTTTCCTTTTCCAAGTCCTACAAAACAAGCAGGCATGTAAAACTTCACCTGAAGACCATGAATACATTACAGATCTAAGGGCAAATGGATTGGTCTACCAGGCTTGGGTTATTTTTCATAACTGTAATAGGGCTGAAATATCCTTTTCCTAGTGACATAGAAGCTTTTTAAAGAAGTAGCTGGCAACACTACTACAGAATATCTCCTTTTATAAATGTAATGGTAGGGATAAGTATCAATGGGTAAAATAAAGCTTTAGGTTATTCAAAAGCCTACATTAGCTAGGGACTAATTTTACTAGTTCAGGGTTAATTTTTCTTAAAAAATAAAAATTAGGGCTGCTTATAAGCAGCTGTCTTCCCAATCCCAGAGAATCTAAGAGAGAAGTTACTGAGACCAAGGGGCTTTAGTTAAGCTTTTGCAGTTTTACATTATCAAAGTCAGTTTAATTTCTAGAGGTTGTTGCTCATTAAGAAAGAGGGCAGCACCGACTTAAAGTAGCACCTCCTTCTAAAAAAAAAAAAAAAAAGCAATCAACGTTCTCTCTTTTACATTTGTTGGAAGTCTTTCTATTATAACACAAGACTGCTTTCCCCTCTATGACAAAAGTCTTCTAGAAAAAAAACTCAGCAGACCACCTAGGTTACTAAAACCCCAATTTTGCCATTACAACCCTTATTTATTTCTCCACTATTTCCATTTTTTTTTGCTTATTTAAAAAGTGATTTCTTTTTCCTTATTTAAAAAATACAAGTCCACTGTAGGACATTTTAAAAACAGAGAAGCAAAAATTATTGAAAAATTATCTACAATGCCTGTATGGAGGGTTACATTTGGTAAATATCCTTCCAAGTTTTCTCAGTATAAAAACAAACAAACAAACAAATCCAAATATTGATTGTAATTTGCTTTTGCTTTTTCCATTTCATATGGCACATTATTTCAATATTTTTACTTCTGAACACTTTACCAACATATGATAATCAATTTCATAATGCAAAAGAACACTGCTTTAAAAGTATCTCATTATCCACAGATTCAGTTTATTCTCCTTAAAGTACACATTTTTTTTTTTGTCTTTTTTTGTAACACAGAAAGCCTACACAGAAAGGGGATTCTTGTTTCTCATTATCCTCTATGACTTTCAATTATAAAACTTCCGGGAGGTATAGACAAATACAGATGTTTCAGCCTAACAACTGGATAATTGTTATTATGTATGCCGCCAGGGTCTCAGAACCCATAAGGCAAGAGGTATATCAGATACAGGATTCTTACTAGAATGAAGCCACCCACACTACATAAGTGAGCCCTTCCCTGGGTCAAAATTCCAGAGTATCAGCAAGATATACATTATCAAGTAAGTGGTAACCCCCAGTAAAAGATGAAAAGAAGATTATATTCTTAGCCTGGTGTATGGCCTCTTGGGTTTTGCAACATATTATTCATTGAGCCATTCATGTGGTTATGATGATGCTACTTCCCAACAATCAGTCTTATTACTTAATTCTGTTTGCATCATCATCGGAGGCAGAATCCAGGGCCTTCTGAAGCCACGTATTTGTTTATAAAATCTAAATTGTTTCTGAGTATGAATTTCCCTGGGGTTTCTACATAATTTCTTCACAGTGACTACTGATTTAGTGTGTAAGTATTGCTAAACTATGTTTCACTAGTAATACTGCTATAAAAATTCTATAGCATCTAAATCATAGCATGTAAATACTTGTCCCTACAATAAAGGATCTCAGGAAACAATAAATTCTTCAAGAATAAACACATATCTACTTCCTTCTCCTCACATACACATATGGCCTCATAGGGACACATTTGTACCACTGTTAACTGGCACAGAAAGCATGACTGTGTTTTTGCTATAAAACTGAAGCAGAGGGCGGGCCACGGTGGCTCAAGCAGGCAGAGTTCTTGCCTGCCAAACCAGAGATCCGGGTTCGATTCCTGGTGCCTGCCCATGCAAAAAACAAAAACAAACAAAGAAAAAACTGAAGCAGAGCTTTAAAGTGTAAATATTTTAACATAAAACATTTTCTATAAGATAACAATATATTTCATCTTTAAAAATCGAATTTAGAAAATAATTCTAAAAAGTAATCGATCACTCATAGTCTCACCATCCAAAGATGAGTTACAACCTCTTAATATACTAGCAGACAACAGACTACTTCAGAGTCATTTACTCTACTTCCATTCCTAGGGTACTAGGTAGCTTTATTTTAACCTTTACATAATACAAAGAGGTGACAATTTTTCTTGCTTAAACAAGCATGAAGTGACAAACTGAACCAAAAAAATATCAACCACAAAATACTTTAAAAAGAAAAGGAATTTCATACATTTCAGATATACTTAATAGCACTGATTTGTCATTTCTATCTGACTGTTTTCCAAAAGGAAGGCTCTGAACTAAGTCATCCTGGCAGAACTGTCAACTTATTTTCACAAATGGATTACTTAAAAGTAGCTACAAACCAAACCACTTCAATCAAAAGATTCTGTAAACCTGTTTTAAAGTGTGGCTAGTAACATGGAAACTTTACTGAAAACTTTCAAACAAAGTAAAAAGAAAAAAAGTTAACCAAATTCCAAAGTTTTTGGTAAGGAACAGGAAAACGTTCTGGTTCAGTCCTTAATTTCAACAACCTTGAAAAGATCTTTATTTTTATTTTCCTGGCAAACCTAATATTCAGAAGCAGTAAGGGTGAGGTCGAAAGTTTTAAATAAAGTCCATTTTTTTAGTTAATGTTTCATGTAAAATATGATATCATGTACTATTTTCTTTTATAAAAAAAAGTGAATATTTCTGTTTTACTTATAAGAGGTTTCTAATAGTTTGTATGCCTGTGTGTGTGTATAGACATATAGCAATAACACTTCAGGAGATGTGATTTAACCAACTGCCAACTGTCTTCCTGACATAGATAGAAATATGTACAAGTACCTCCTCCTCTGGCTGTGAGAGCTAAGGATCTGAGAGAAGCTAAGCTCCAATCTCAGTTTGCTTAATAGAAAGGCTTTTCCTACTGTCACTGCATATGCAATGTGCCCTTCCTCAACCACTGCTACTTTAATGTCATGAAATCTATTTGTGACAATTGTTTCAATGAATGAAAAATATTCTACCATACATGAATCATAATTCATACTTTATTGAATTATTCTTTTATGGGAATCTTCCTTTTACAATTTTCTGTGACTACAATGGCAGAACTAACTAATATAATGTTGGACTGTTCTTTTGGGGAGATCAGGTAAAACCAATTACAATTCTTTCTGCCAGTGAGATCAAAGTCTTCAGAAACAAAATTATTCTCTGTGGCTTCCCTGTATACAACTGTAGCTTTCCTAAGCTAATTTGGTAGTTTCCTAAGAGAACCTGAGTGAAATATGGAAAGTACTTTTTTTCCTTCTTGAAAAGACAGAAAGAAACCTAACTTATATGGATATCAAGAGCCAAAGCAGCTTAACAGTTTTCACTTACTATTTCTCCTAGAAGGACCACATTTTCTCCTCTGACCACAAAAATTCCTCGAGGAATATCACCATATTTTTTGCCCACATGAATACGCTCCACAGTCTGATGTAATACTAAGTTAGCTATAAGTGTAGAAGAAACAAAGATATTCAGTTGAAATTACTGGGAAAAGGTCTGTAAATCAATTAATCATAGCTATTTTGAGTAGAAAAGATTTAGCTAAACAGTGTTATTTCTAAATTTTCTAATTTTGGGAAAAGCTAAAATAATAAACAACCATCACTTATTTTATTAAGACACACCCCATAAGAATCCTTTAAACAACTGCAATATGAAAGCATTTTTGGAATTATAATGTGTTAATACATGAATGATGGTAGGAATAAGTCAAGAAAATTAAATTCCTTAAACTGTTAATATTAACATGGCTATAAGAAATATATAAATGAGTAGGTAAGGAACTTGGAAAACTCTAAAGTCTAAACAACTGCAAAGTTTGAAACTTTTGCTTCTGAAAGGAAACAGTTATTCTATGTTGTATGGGTTATGGGTTTAACTTTGTTCCATTATTTAGTAGGATTCATTTAACCAAATGCAGGTATGCATGGATTATAATAAAGTAAAAACCTATTTTCTTACCTTGTCAGATAACCATTATCTGGTAATCTGAGAGTAACCTCAATATTTTTTCCCTCAAAGTACTCTGTGAACTAATAAGTTCTGTGGAACAGAAGGTAACACAGATCTCTTTCTTTAGAAAACTGCAGGATGAAAACAAAGACCCAGATTCCCAAGGCTGGTGTACCCCATGTATGACATCTTGCGCTTAATGCTGAGGTCCCTAAAAAGCTTCAGAAAATGCTTTCTACCCAATTTTCACTGTTCAGGGAGGGATTACCTTCAATGCAGAAACTGCTTTGAAGAGCAGTCACACCCAAGCCACTGTACAAATGGGTACCTTTTCCCAATGGGCTAAGTGCATCTTTATTATTTGGCTCCCTCTAATGGGGAAAAACAAAACAAAACAAAAAACAAAACAGCCCAAATACTGTAATTGTACCTTCTAATGAAAAACCAGTTTTAGAAATAAAAGCTGGCAAGATGGTGGCATAGGAAGGTGTGGAATTCAGTCCGTCCTCTAGGGCGGCTAGTAAATAGCCAGGAACTGTATGGAACAACTGTTGGAGAGACTCCCGTGACACATTGTACACCAGTTTGGAACAGGCAGAAGGGCCAACATCACAGTGTAGAACTGTAGATCTCTCAAGTGGTAGAGGCTGGAACTCCCAACCCCCACCAGCACGAAGGGCTGTTTTAGAGTTACTTCCCCATGGAAAAGAACAGTCTCTACTAGGAGAAAGGGAAGGTAACTCAACCAAGTTCCAACTGCAGAACTAATTATTTGGACTGATGAACACAAACTCCAAGCACAGATAAACCCGGACTTTTTCCCCTGGCAAACGGCGCAGGAATGACAAAAACAAAAAACAACAAAACAAAGGCTTTTGGAGTTAGCAGAGCCCAGAATACTGGAAAAAGGCTGTGCCCCCCCCACCCCGAAAAGGGGGACACAGACCCAGGTACTAACTCCAGCTCTTGATTAGTATACCCAGGAGGCTGGGGTCCAGCTCTGAAAAGCAGTTTGTTTATTTGTTTTTAACTTTTTCAGTGCCCATTAAATTAAGCTGCAGGCATTCTTGGGTTTCTGAACTGCCCTGGGTAAGGGCGGAGTTAAGGAATGTCTGAGAGATAAGGTACTTGTCAGGTGAAGGAGATAATTCCCTGGTGTATCTTCCCCAAGAAAGGGGCCAGGGGCAGGGCCCAGCATAAGTAGGAGCTCTCATTAGAGAATTCAGACAACAGGGCCTGGAAAACAGAAACAATTAAGGCTCGGCTTCTTCCTGGGCCTCTGTCTCAACCATGCCCCTGGCAAGGATGGGGTCTGCTGAGAATTAAAGGTACCATACCACTTGACTCTAGCGGGGAGCTACAGGTGCCAAGTTCCACCTACTATACAGGATAGGAAAAACACAAATTCAAGAGACATCATAGGGAAGACTGGCAGCCTGCTGGGTCTCATCCTCAGGGATCCCTGATATTGATTACATCCTCATCCAGAGTTCTGGGCCTGTCTTGCTTGTCTGGGAAAATCTGACTGGGGTTGATCCCATCTGGCAGGGCAAGTTCCAGAAAAACAAAAGCTGAAAAGTTCTGATTAGTTATAAAGAAGCCAAGCTAGTGCTCTAGAATAAGCTGAACTGAATGCCAAAAAAACCAGCACAAAGCCAACCAAGAAAACACCAGATAAAAGAGTGAAAAGGACCTCCAGAATAAACTAATCAAGGAAATCACAAGACAACAGCAAAAAATCGCAAGTCATACGATGAAAAATGAAGGTATGGGCGAATATAAGCAGGGAAGTTCCTCAGGGAACTGAATGACAATATGAAGTGTACAAATATACTTGTTATGGCTGTCCCCCAGGAGAAGAGAAAGGAAAATGGGCAGAAAGAACATTGGAGGAAACAATCACTGAAAATTCCCCAACTCATATGAAATACATGAAGTTACAGATCCAAAAAACACCGCATATCCCAAACAGAACAGATCTGAATACATCTACTCCAAGACACTAATCAGATTGTCAAATGTCAAAGACAAAGAGAAAATTCTGAGAGCAGCAAGAGTAAAACAATCCAACACATAAAAGAGAAGCACAATAAGACTATATGCAGATTTCTCAGTAGAAACTATGGAGGCGAGAAAGCAGTGGTATAATATATTTAAGATACTGGAAGAGAAAAATTGCCAAGAGTTCTACATCTGGCAAAATTGCCCTTTAAAAACGACAGTTTAAAATATTTTCAGACAGACACTGGAGAGTTTGTCAAGAAGAGACCTGTTCTACAAGAAATACCAAAGGGAGCACTGACAGGGAAACAGGAAGATAGGAAGGAGAGATCTGTGGCAGAGTGTAAAAATGAAGTAATGTTAAAAAGACAGCACAATATTGTAAATATAGTGAACAAAGCTGAGTGTGAGTATGGTTGAATAAGGAAGGCTAAGGGCAGGTATGACACCAGAAGGAAAGACAGAAAGATAAAGCCTGGGACAATGATGGTGATTAAATGTACAAATATAACAGAATTTTTACATGAGGGATAATGAATGTCAACACTGCAAGGTGTTGAAAATGGGACAGTAAATGGAAAAAATACAATCAATGCAAACTAGGGTCTATAGTTAACAGTAACATTGTAATATACTTCCATTAATTGTAACAGGCAATATACCAAAGCAAAATATCAGTAAGAGGGGGATTTAAAGAAGGCATATGGAATTTTTGGTGGTGGTGGTGTTCCTCCTTTTTTCTTTTATCCTTTTAATTTTTTTTAATCCATCTTTAAAATCTTTTTTCCTCTTCTTTCTTTGTAGAAAAAATGGAAATGTGGTCACAGAGTGTGGTGGCAAATGCATAACTATGTGATTGCACTGGGAGTCACTGATTGTTTACTTCGGGTGGATTGCATGGTGTGTGAACTGTTAAAGTGCTGGAGAAAATATGGAGAGAGATGTATCTATTCACTAATGGCAGGGAAGTAGAATGGTGCAGCCTCATTGGAGTGTACTGTGGTGGTTCCATGGGAGGCTAAGTATACAGCTGCCATATGATTTTGCAGCCTGTTATTAGGGATATACTTGGAAGAACTGAAAGCAGGGAACGAACAGATATTTGCACTGGTGTTTATGGCAGCACTATTCACTATTTGCAACGGATGGAGGTGGCCCAAGGGCACAGAGACTGATGAATGGAAGGGCAAACTGTGCTGTATACATACAATGGAATATTGAGCTGCTGCAAGATAGAATGAAGTTGTAAGCAACTAGGTGAATGAACCTTGGTGCAACTAGGTGAATGAACCTTGAGGACAGGACAGCATGTTTAGTGAAATAAGCCAGGAACAAAAAGGCAAATATTGTAAAGCCTCACTAATATGGACTAACTATAATGTGTAAACTCAGATTTGAATTTGAGAGCATAGGTTATCAGGTGATAGAACGTGGAGAGAGATTGGGTAACTGACAATTAAGGAGTGCAGAATGTTCCATAAGGCTTACTGTAAACGTTCCTAGATTGTAAGTTCTTACAGCAGTCACATCTACTCCAAGGTTTTGACTGTTATTTCTAAATTCTGAGATACTGAGTTCTTTGTGTATAACCTGGTTGCTCCCTGGAACTTTGGGTATCTGTGTGACACCTGAGATTCAGAGTCAGAGTTCTGCAGCATTACCCCATATAGCAACTGAAAAAGAGATCAGACTTCAATTAGAGATATGAATGAAGCTGATCTGGTTAGGACTAAGGTAAACAGAATACAGGGTAAAGGATGATACTGACTATATTTTAACTCCAACTTCTCTGTTAGACCAAAAGAAGAGACATTTATTTGGTACAAAATTTATATTTTCTGTAGCATACTAGCTAATTCAACCTGTATGATCAGTTTATTCAGACAACATAATTACATGGAACCTTGAAAAGGGAATGAGATCTTGTTATTTTAACAGGTTAATGCAATGTCCTGATATATCGCAAGGTAATTTGGGCATAAAATAAAAAAGTAGTTGTAAAGTCCCCTTGAGGGACTAGGGAAAAATGTAGAAATATTAAACTTCCCTACATGGGGAATTCCTGATATTCTCGCAAGCATTAGGAACTACCAATTTAACAAACCAAGCCTTAATCTTAGGACTTACCCTTATAGAACTTGTTCCTACAAAGGAGACGCTAAACCTATTTATAGTTATGCTTTAAGAGTCACCCCCAGAGAACCTCCTTTGTTGCTCAGATGTGGCCTCTCTCTCTAAGCCAATTCTGCAAATAGACTCAATACCCTCCCCTCTATATGAGCCTGGCTCAGGCATTCTGGGATTGAGAAAGATTTCTTTACCAAAAAGTGGGAAAGAAATGGAACAAAATAATGTTCACAGGCTAAGAGATTTTAAATAGAGTGGAGAGGTGATTCTAGAGGTTGTTCTTATGTGTTATACAGATAGTCCTTTTTATTTTCTAGTATATTAGAAAAGCTAAAAGGAAATACCTGAAATTGTTGAACTGCACTCCAGTAGCCTTGATCCTTGTTTTTTCACATTGTAAACGTTATATCTTCATACAATCATCTTCAGGAAACAAGGCTATTGGAACACAGCTCTAGTTTCAGGTACTTCCCTTTAGCCACTCAAATACACCATAAACTGAAAAAGGGTTTCTATATAATGTGTAAGAATAACCTCCAAGATTACCTCTTGACTCTGTTTGAAATCTCTCACCTACTGAAACATTATTTTTTTCTCATTTCTCTCTTTCCCCTTTTGGTCAAGATTTTCTCAATCCCTTGATGCCAGACCCAGCTCATCCTGGGATCTCTGTCCTCTGTTGCCAGGGAGATTTACAGCCCTGGGAGTCATGTCCCACAAGGGGGAGGGGGGCAGTGGGTTCACTTGCCATGTTGGCTTAGAGAGAGAGAGACCACATCTGAGCAACAAAAGACGTTCTCTGGGGGC
Organism: Myrmecophaga tridactyla; assembly: GCA_004026745.1. Taxonomy (NCBI): domain Eukaryota; kingdom Metazoa; phylum Chordata; class Mammalia; order Pilosa; family Myrmecophagidae; genus Myrmecophaga; species Myrmecophaga tridactyla. The sequence goes on from PVIY010035737.1 coordinate 23,366, forward strand.
TACTCTTAGGCCTAATTTTAAGTAGGCTTAGCCTATCCTTTGCAGAAATAAGTCTCACAGGGGTGAACCCAAAGACTGGGGGCTCGGCCTATTGATTTGGTTGTCCCCACTGCTTGCAAGAATGTCAGAAATTCTCCCAATGGGAAAGCTGAATCTTTCCCCCTTTCTCCCCATTTCCCTAAGGGAACCCTGCAAAAACTTCTTTATTCACTGTCCAAACAAATCACTCTGGGATTTATCGGGACATTACACTAACCTGGACAAACCAACAAAATATCATGCCCTAGTCAATATTCTTGGTACTGATAGTGTTCAACTAAACTAACCATACAAGTTAAATTAGGAAATGCACTACCCAAAATATAAATTTTGCACCAAATAAACATCTCTCCTTTTAGTCTCGCACAGAAGCTGAAGTTTTAAGATATGGACAATATCATCCTTTACCTTGTATTCTGATCTACCACAGTCCTATCCAAATCAGCTTCATTCGTATCTCTACTCAATGTCTGATCACTTTTTCAACTTTTTAAACAGTTCCTGTATGGAGACCTGCTGACTTTCATAGCTTGAGAATTCTAAATCTGAGTTTCAGGTGTCACATAAATACCCGAAGTTTATGGGAAAGATCAGGTAATACATAAACAGTAGTAGCCTTGATTTTTGATGATGAGTGCGTTAACTATATTACTTTTATGGTGTGACCATGTGATTGTGAAAACCTTGTGGATGTCACTCCCTTTATCCAGTGTATGGGCAGATGAGTAAGAAAATAAAGAAAAAATAATAATAATAGGAGAGATAAGGGGTATGGGATGATTTGGGTATTTTATATTTTTACTTTTGGAGTAATGAGAATATTCTAAAATTGACTGTGGAGTGTTACACTATGCCAGACATATGAAAAACTGTTACACATAAGTAAATTTCAATATGAAATAATGCAAAAAATGCAATGCAATGGGCAGTCATTATTCAGAATAAAAGAGAAGGGCAAGTTCATAATTAATACATACCAAATTGATCAATGCTTCTTAAAAAGCCTATAAGTGTTCTTCCATCTCGAAGCAGGACCAAGTGTTTTTCTGGGGAATGAAAAGAAAGAGATCTTTCAAATGTGAACTGTTAATGTCAGTGAGTTGACAGGCAAACAACAGAAATGAAATTATAGTTTAAGCTGAACCACTTTGTCTTCTACATATATTTAATGTGGATTTCGTTTGAAAAATGAAGAGAAGACCAAGGCAGCCTGGGATTTAGATTAGAAGATGAGTGGTGAAAGGAGTAAGAGTAATAGAGTAGCATGACAGAGTGGGAAAAGGATTGGTTTACAAGCCGGGAAACCTGACTGGCTCTCGACCCTCTCAGTGTTGTATCAGTTTCTTTCTTCTTTTAATTTTTTTAACATCTTTTTTTTTTACCGTGAACTATAATATATACACAAAAAAGCAATACATTTCCAAGTACATTTTAACAAGAAGTTATAGAACAAATTTTAAAGTTTGGTATGGGTTACAATTCCATGATTTTTCATTTTTTCTCCTAGTTGCTCCAAGACACAGGAGACCAAAAGAAATATCAATATAATAATTCAGCAGTAATATTCATTTGTTAAATCCTATTTCCTCTGTTATACTCTTCCTTCTCTTTAAATAACATATATACATAAAAGCAATAAATTTCAAAGTATATCACAACAATTAGTTGTAGAATAGATTTTGAGATTTGGTATGGGTTACAATTCTATCACATTAAATTTTTATTCCTAGCTGCTCTAAGGTTCTGAAGGCTAAAAGAAATATCAGTGTAATGATTCAGCAATTATATTCATTTGTTAAATCCGACCTTCTCTGTCTAACTCCACCATCATCTCTGATCTTTCTCCCACTTTTTAGGGATATTTGGGCTATGCCCACTCTAACTTTTTCATGTTGGAAGGGGCTGTCAAGATAGGGGGATGATAAAAAAAAAAAAAAAAAAATAGGGGGATGAAACTAGTTGATGTTCTGGAAGGACTGGCCCCTCTGCATTTCAGGACTTATCTGGTATAGGGACCTAACAGGAGGTTGTAGGATTTGGAGTTTGTACTAGTTTGCTAGCTGCTGGAAAGCAATATACCAGGGATGGAGTGGCTTCTTAAAAAGGGAATTTAATAATTTGCTAGTTTACAGTTCTAAGGCTGAGAAAATGTCCCAATTAAAACAAGTCTATAGAAATGTCCAATCAAAGGCATCCAGGGAAAGATACTTTGATTGAAGGCTGATGAAGTTCAGGGTTTCTTTCTCAAGTAGAAGGGCACATGGTGAACACAGTCAGACTTTCTCTCTCATCTGGAAAGGCACACGGTGAACACGGTCAGGGTTCCTCTTTCATCTGGAAGGGCACATGGCAAGCATGGTGTCATCTGCTAGCTTCTTCTCCTGGCTTCCTGTTTTATGAAGCTCCCGGGAGGCATGTTCCTTCTTCATCTCCAAAGGTCGCTGGCTGGTGGACTCTGCTTCTCGTGGCTATGTCATTCTGCTTTGCTCTCTCTGAATCTCTTTCTTTCTCCAAAATGTTTCCTCTTTTATAGGACTCCAGAAACTAATAAAGACCCACCCTAATGGGTGGAGACACACCTCCAGCTAATCCAGCTTAACAACCACTCTTGATTAAATCACAT
>PVIY010035738.1:0-26021 GCA_004026745.1 Myrmecophaga tridactyla
GAGAATTCTGCCATTGAGCCATCTTTGCACTGCCCTCAGACTTTTTTTTAACACAGGTCTATCAAATCCAGGCTTTCTCCACTTTTTTTTTTTTTTGCTTGGGCAGGCATCAGGAATCGAACCCGGATCTTCAGCACTGCAGGCGAAAACTCTACCACTGTGTCACCATTGTCCGCCCTATTTTTTAAATAAAGTTTAATTATTTATAAATATATATTAAATTATATTATATTTAAATATAATTATATTATATTTAATTATAAATCCAGAATTTTTATCATAAGCAGCTACACTCTGAAGCTAATCAAGTCTCCAGGTCACTTGAAATGGCTCTTGTGAATGCTGGGAGAAGCTGGGAGTTGTAGTGTGTTCTAGGGATAGGGAGGGGAAGCCAGGTTATACTAGAGAAATATTTCTAAGTAAGCTTTTCTCAATAAAAGGGCCTAAGTCCAAGGGTGGGCCACGGTGGCTCAGCAGGCAAGAATGCTTGCCTGCCATGCCAGAGGACCCAGGTTTGATTCCTGGTGCCTGCCCATGTTAAAAAAAAAAAAAAAGGGCCTAACTCCAAGGTTGGGTGATATCTTTCTCAGATTTCTAAACATACAAAATGTTTTTTTTTTAATATTGAAAACATTGCATCCTTTTTGTTAAAGAGGGTCCCCCAAATTGTATAGGCTTCAGGTCCCAGAAAACCTGGATCTGCCACTGCTAAATTTTCATCTAGCACTTAGTTTGTTTAGAGCATCTTGAGTCTTGATGCTGCTATCAATCATATTATAACTCCTCATATGTCTGAAAAATTTGATAAGCAGACCCATTTTAATATTACCCAAGTCACCTAAAATCTACAGACCTAGAAGGCTAATGACCAGGCCCTGCAACCCTTCAATGAGTAAGTACCGATCCCTTTACTAACCCTCCTTAAGTACTCCTATCCAACCCGCAGGAAAATCCCCGAACTTGCTGTCATCTAGTTCTTACTCAGCCATCTAAGTAACAATACTAATCTCATCTGAGTAACGTTACTAACATTACCCCATGAGCTGAACTCAAGGGATCTGAGGTATATCGCACTCATCCTATTGTCTCCAGAATTCTTATTTAAAAATAAAAGGAAAGAAATGACATTAGTATGGCTTAACTAGTTAGCAGTGAACTTTATATGACTCTTCATTCTAAATGCTAAAAGAAAAATTGTTTAAATATTTGTTTTGGAATTTTGTCTGAAATCAACACTTAGCTTATTTATCTCTTGTGTCCAGAGTCTACTCGTTGTCCCTTATTTGAAAATAAGGAACACGTTTGCCTTATTTATTCATTCTTCATGTTTTCTCAAACTGTATACAGGGGTTCTTAGGTCATACCCTTAAGATTTTCTTTAGAATGAGATTCCCTGTGATCTGAAAACTCAACCCTCTTTACAGGGGTTAGTGTTTTATTATCTTTCAATCTACCTTAGGATTTTATGCTGTTAGTTCTCCTCTTTAAAGTTGAAAAACTATTTTGCTTAATTAAGAAGATAAAAGTTAAATAGATCTAGAAAAGTTTTGCCTTCTCTCTCTTACCCATAAATAACTGCCAAGCTATTTGGGTAGAGGAAATTCCATTTTCCTCGCTTTACTACAATCCCAACAGAGGATCTTCCCTGAAACACAATCCCTTAGGTTTGCTAAACTCTTTCATATTTACCAGGCTCACAGTGGCCTAATGCAACTCCTTACTCTAGTCTCTTATGATTCAGCACGGTTAGTCTTGTTATAAATTAGTTTCGAAGGACCTAGTCCATTCCTCTCCCATATGGGGTTTCAATCTCACTGGGAAAAAAAGAGACCATACTTTTAAAGTTATCATAGAATAAGAAAACATGCAATGAAGTCCTATGTTTTGCAAAACTGGTGAAAACTCTAGGACAGACATACATCACTCCTAAAAACGGCATAATTTGTAAGTTCAGGCACCTCTCTGAAGCCAAGTTATTGACCACTACTCTCTCCAGCTTCCATAGTCATAAGAAGAGTCCTGTACCTTCTGAACTCCAAGTATCAGTTACGACTTCACATGTAAAATATAGGCCCTCGATAGGCCAGTGGTAGGTGCACCAAAGAGAACAGACATCCTTTCCTAATCTCTGCTTCTCTTCTTTCCTCTGACTCTGTCTTTGCTTTCATGTACCTTCTCATACCACCTTCTTTTCCAGCTTGTAGGAGAAGGAGGAGGAGTTGGGGGAGCTCCCAGCTGCTGGAGAGGAGTTGGAGCTAAGACAAAGTAACAATTTGTAAGTCTTCTTCATCCAATTATATGGTGGTAACAAAGGAAAGCTAAGTAATGATCGCCTAAAAACCACTAGAGAAAAAAAAAATTAGCAAAGAAAACTTGACCAAACAGCAAAAAGAAGGAAATAGGAAAACAAGCCCCAACAAGAAACCATAGTAAATAGAGAACATCAAAGATTGTGACTGGAAGAGATTCAACATATCATTAATCACTATAAATTATTAAAAGGCAGATAATCTCAAATGTGCTTTTAAAGAAGTCCAGCTATATGTTGTTTCAAGAGTAACACCAAAATTAAAATGACACAGGTGATTTTAAATTGCTTACAATTTAAAAACGTTTACAAAGGAGAAATATTAATTATAGATAAGCTGAATTCAAGGCTTAAAGTGTTAAATGGGAAAAATATTTATATTTATAGAAGGTGCAATACATCAAGAAGATATGACAGTCTTTGATTTTTGTGAATCTATCAAGTTAACTTTTTTAAATGCTTTTTTATTGTGAAATATAACATGTATTCAAAAAAGCAATAATTTCCAAGAATATTTTAACAAGTAGTTATATAACAGATTTTAAAGTTTGGTATGGCTTACAGTTCCATGATTTTTCATTTTTTCTTTTAGCTGCTCCAAGACACTGGAGACCAAAAGAAATATCAATATAATGATACAGCAGTGATACTCATTTGTTAAATCCCACCTCCTCTGTTACACTCCTTCTCTTTTTTTTTTGTGAAAAATTACACATGTACAAAAAAGCAATAAATTTCAAAGCACATTGCAGCAATTAGTTGTAGAACAGATTTCAGAATCAAATTAACTTTTAAATAGGTCTTGTGGCTATTTCTTACAAACTCAGGTGTAAAAACTAAAATGTAACTTTAAACATTTCTCTATAAATGAACTTGTTTTGTTTCAAGCCTCTAAGCTGCCAGATGGCAGAAATGTAATTTCATTCAATTCAGAGTAATCTCAGTTAATTCAGATTTTCCACATTTAACTCATGCCACCCGCCAAATTCTGAAGCTGGATTTGTGTTCCAGGAGGCACATAGAGCAAAGGTGGCATCATTTTTTTGTCCAATCTGGCAGCTTGTGGGATGCTTGTTCCTGACCAATGTACAATTGCTCATTCACCCATGCGAATCACTGAGGCAACATCTTCTTGTCCTCATTTTGAGGTCTCTCCAGGTCCAACCTTCTCTTTTACCTCTATGTCCCCCTTGGGCATAGTCAGAAAACTCTATAACGCTACATCAAATATTTGTCTAGACAGCCCATGAAGCCACTTTCCTGCTCCATTACATTTTTGTGTTGGAGAATTCGGGGTATCTGCCACTTCCTCCAAGCTTCACCCAACAGGTAGCATGTAGGACCCCTATGATTTTGAATCTTTCAGACTTGTTCTGGAGTTATTATGTTCCCTAATCATGGTGAGTTATGCTAGGGTGGGGAGAGGTGAGAGAACTGGTCAGTTTTCCAAGAAGACAGGTCGGTGTCCACCTCTCTTAATTCCTTCCTAATCTCTTGATCTCTTAATCTCTTCCTAATCTCTTGAGGGGATGTTCATAATATTTACCTAGTCTGAGGTGATAAAAATTGGCCATTATAACATGAGGAATTAATGAAAATCTATTGTTTTTGGTCTTGGGCCCCTAATTCTTCATAATTTAGGCTTTTGAAACCTCAGCATTTGTAATTCAAAAGCTTTGGATTTTGATGCTGGACTTTCTCTACTTCTGTTTTTCTGTAGCAGCCTTTCTCCCTTAAGGCAATGAATGACCCAATGTCTAGTTTGAATGGGGAAGAAACACTGGAGAAAAAGAAAACATTACCAAGAACAAAAAAGCATAACGTTTAATGTGCCAAAATATTATTTTGAAACATAGAAAATGTAATAGAAGTACAAAGATAATTGTCATATTGATATTCATAGAGGGAGAATTGATACTTTTTAAAGAAAAAAGGAAAAAAATCAAACAAATTTAAGGATAAATAAGGATATAGAATATATGAATAACATAATTAAGATGGATAAAATACACATATATGTGTATAAACTTGCTATTCAACAGAGAATACTCATTCTTTTTTAACACCTCCAGAATATATTTTAAAAATTTGACCATGTATTAGAGCACAAGAAAACTCCTGACAAATTCCCTGAAGTAGAGACTCATGGAGCCACATTTCCTAGTTACAGTAAAATAACTAACTAGAAACACCTGCACAGACACACACATAACGTAAAATCTCTACACTTGGATATTAACAAGAAACCATTCTATATGACTCTTGGGCTAAAGAAAAAATCAAAACTAATCTTGTAGATTAAGAAATAACCATAGGTAATTAACAGGTATCGAAACTTGCTGAATGTAGCCAAAGCATCATTCAGAGAAAAATTTATAGTCTTAAATTTTCTCCTTTGAAAAAAATGGCAAAGCATTAAACAACTAAAATTTAACTCAATGAAGATGACAACAAATAGGGTGCTGAAAATACAAACCAGGAATTATTAGAAGTTTGAGACAGAAATTAACAAAATATACACACACAGCTTGCCAATATACATACACAGCTTGCCAATCAGATGATTTTGTTAATGAAAACAGGAATGAAATAGATAAAATTTGCCAAACTAAAAATACCAAAAAGAGAGAAATCACAAATATTTTAGAAGCAAAAAAACACATAAGTACCATGATAAAGGAGATGCAATAAACTATATTAAAACATTTGAAAATATTGATGACATGAGTAAAGAGACAGAAAGTAGACTAGTCGTAGTTCCCAGGGGCTAAGAGGAGGGGAATATGAGTATTTCCTAATGGGAGTGGGGTTTATATTTGGGCATGATGAAAGTTTTCTAGAATTAGATAGTGATGATTCGTGTACAACCTTGTGAAGTACCAAAAACAACTAAACTGTATACCTTAAAAGCTGAACTTTATGGTATATATACTGTGTCACAATAAAGCTGTTATTAAAATTTAATCAAGACAAAGGTGAAAAATGTAAAGATATCCATAAAAATGGAAGAAATTGGAAAGTAGTTTAGTATTAAATAAACGAAGAGTAATGCCATTTCCTACATAGATATATTTAATAATATTATAAAAGTATAATTTCTCCCCAAGTTAATATATAAATGTAGTAAAGCCTCGATAAAAAATTTAATTGCTTTAATAAAAAATAATCTTCTTTAAGATGATGATAAAGCTCATCTGGAAAAGTAAATGCACAAGAATAATCAGTAAATTCTTTTTCAAAAAGAGTAACGAGGAGTGACTTGATCCACCATATCAAAGTATATTTCGAAGTTAATTAGAGATTCTAAATCTAGATTTAAGAAGATTATGAGTTTAGTTACTGATAAATGAACATATTTTAATTTTGGGGGGGAAAAATAAAGTTAGACTTACCCCAGAACACATATAACTAAACTCTAGATAGATTGGAAAACTAAATATGAAAAACAAAATGATTAAAATAAAATTTAGAAGACTATTTTTATAATCTTGGGGTGGACAAAACCATCCTAATCTATACAAAAGATACCAAAAGAGAAAGACAGATGAATCTGACTATATACAAATTTATAATTTCTGTACAATAAAAAATATTATAAACAGAAGTTAGAAGGGGGGAGGAAATGTTTACAATACACACAACAGGCAATATATATTGATGATATTTAGAAGATTCTACAAATCAGTAAGTAAAATATGAATAATCTAACAGCTTATGGGCAAAGGATATAAGTAGAAAATTCACAGGTGGAAAAATACAAGTAGATAGTAATCATGGGAAAGGATGAATCATGGAAACGTGAATTTAAATTATGATAATATATTTTGACCATCAAATTGACAAAAAACGTTATTTTAAGCTTGATAATATCCATGGTTATAGAGAGCATGGGGGAATGAGTATTTTCACACATGGTTAATAGAAAGTTAAGTCGTATAGACTCTTTGAGAAGAAAGTTGGCATTTTGTCTACTAAAAGTTCAAATACACATGCTTTTTGACTTAGCAATTTTACCTCTAAGCATATAGGCTTTAATGATACCTGCCAATCTGAAGGACATCTCCCTTTGGAGAAAAAGTGCCAAGGAACTGGGACTCCCATCACTTCTGATGGATGTGGAAACCACTGATCAATAGTTATCAAAAGTCTGAAACGTGTCATACCATCTGGCCCAGGAAATTCCACTGCCAGCAATTTATCATGAGGAAATTAATTTAATTATGATAAGAACGTTATGCCTGAAGATGTTCATAGCATCATTATCCTTATCAGGTAAAATTTTGAGTTTATTTAAATGCTCAAATAGGGAAATGGTTAAATAAATCAAATTTACCCAATAGACTGTTATATAACCATCCCAACTATATTTATGAAGATAAGGTATTAATTAACATTAAAAAGTGCTTTGAAGATTGTGTTTTGTGATAGTCAAGGTACTAGATTATAAATAGATGACCATCACAGATGTAATGAACAAACGCATGTTGAACCCTGACGGCCACCATTTATATGGAAGCCCCTCTCCCACATGACAGCACCCGGGCCCTCCACCCCCATCTCCTCTTTCCCCACTCCCAGCCCCGTCAACGGTAGGCCTTCCTCCTGTGTCTGCCTCTCTCTGAGTCTGCGCACACTGCGGCCTGCCTCGCTACTCTTTCTTGGTTTCTATCGTTTTTTTCTCAGCGTCTCCAGCTCCCCACGCTTCATTCCACACAGGCACCATCATTCTTCCTTTATTCCTCAAAGCTTCAGTAATACACAGTGGTTCTCTATACTTTTTTACTGAAAATGGCACTGAAAAGAGCATCAAATTGCACGTACAGCATTGCTCCTGCTAGAATTAACTTTTCTCTTCCTTCTGTGGAATTCTGGGGCTAGCTGATAAGAATTGTAATGTGCTTGCCCTTCCCATTGAAAAAATAATATGCATTTTGAACCGAGGAAGTACATGTTGGTTTTAATCACATGTGCCTCCTCTGGGTGTCTGGGCTGCCGAGAGCTCTACATTCCGAGGTTGGGCCCAGTTCAGTGAGAAGGATGAGCGCTGTCTGCTGTGGCCCAGGAAAGGCCTGGAGACTGCTCCCTCATCCAGGTTACGGTTAACATTCTGTGATTAAATACAGCTATATGCTGAGCTCCATTTCCACAGGCAAGGAAGGAAATTGAACTCCCTAGTCTCCGAATAAAGACAGCTTGTGCTGTCCCAGAATCACATTAGACCAAATTGTGTTTTTCTCCGCATTGCTGCTGTCCTCATATCCATGTGCCGGGAGAAAGACGAGCCACGAAGCTTTGTGCCCTGGCCAGCCATGTCCACAGGCTGCAGCCAGCAGTCAAGGGCAGGGCAGGAAATGACCTTGAGCTGCCTACCACAGTTTGCTACTGCAAAGGAAAGTAGCCAGTGTCATCAGGATATGTAAAGGGGGGCTGCAATCTTATTAAGCTCCTGTTAATAAGCACAACTTCCTTATTTATCAGGATAATGGGGCCTGGGATTAGAGAGAGAGGGCCTAGTCTTTAGCTTTCAGGAAATAACCTATTTTTTCTGTCTTACCCCACAGCTGTAAGCCCAGCATTAACCACTTTCCTGTCGCAGCGTTGCTCCTCACCGTGCTGCATCGGGTTCATATCTAAGAGTGTTTACTTCTAGCTCAGCACTTGATTTTTTAAAATTGTCACTAGTTGATTACTAGCAAACCATAAATGGTGAGCATCAAGCTTCCTTCCCAAATTGTGGCCCAGTTTACTTTCGAGAAGGAGAAAATCTGACCTTATTTTTCTTTATGGTAGAAAGCAAATCTCCTTGAGCTTTATATAATCGATTGATTGGGTCCATCAAATTTTCAGTGTTTTTTAGGATGAACCTTATTCTTTCAGATGTCTCTCTCCTCTTCTCTTTGAATCCCTTCTTAGGCCTACGTCACAGACTGGTATGGAACTGAGTGAAGCTCTGGGTGAGCTCCTTCAGTCCTTGGTGCCAAGCCCCATGAGCAGAATTCAACTTCAGAGCAGAAGCTACCCAGAGAAGTAGCCAGAGGTGGAGGCCCTGCAGACTGGCCCCACCCCATCATGTGACAGCTCATGTCTTGGCATTTAGGGGCAGGGGAGGTGAAGCAGATGATAGAAGGAGGTAGTTTCTGCTGCTCCATTGGGAGAGTGAAAACATGAAAGCTGGCTCAAGACCAATGGGGTATGGAAAAGAGAGCTCCAAATCCAGAAGAGGGCCCGGGAACTGGGTCAGTGTGCTGCTGGGTAAAGTTAATACCACATGGACTCTTGTGTTGAACAGTAGGTTGGCAAAGCCTCATTGGCCAGCTTGAATTTTCCTTTTAGCTAATCTTGACTAAGGAAGTTCATAAGCATTGCCCAGTCCTTTGTGTTTATTTTTTAATCAAGAATATCCATATTACCCTGAGCCTCTGTGACTTTATCTGCCTAGGAAGGTGGAAGATAAGTAGGTTCAGCACGACACTTGGGAGAGGCAGATGAGGGAACTCCTTTCTTTTCCATGCTTGGAGGCCTTAGCCGGACTTGACTCTTTCAAGTGCCTCCAGTTTCTAGGCTGTTGTTTTCAGAACCTGCCAACAGGCCTCTGAGAGCCTATCTGGAGCTGCAGAGACTACGCACCCATTTCTCTTGGGGTTGCATCCTCAACATTTGAAGGAGGCTCTAGTAGTCATAGCATGGCTAATAAAACATTTAGTGGGAACCTGCTATGTACAAAGCACTGAGCTGGTGCTGAAAAAAAGATAAATGTGTGCTTGCCCTGTATTGAGTATTCAAAAAAACCCTAGAAAGCTTGGTGCAATTCACATTTTACCCATGAGGAAACGGACAGACCGAGTGGGGTTAAACAACCTGCCAAGATGGGGCAGCTAGTGCGGCAGAGATGACTGCAGATGCCAGGTCCTGAGCTCAAGGAAGACCTCAGGAGGCTCTTCCCTGCCAACTTAAGGCTTCTCCTAAGATTCTGAAACCCAAGGATGTAATGACTTATTTCCAGTCTCTGGTGATAGTGACAGGGGAAAGATGCATTAATTGACGCCATGTTCTGTTTCGTCTTTTTCACAGTCCAAATATTTGGTTTGGTTTTGTCATAAAAATCTCTACTCTTACTGTAAGGGACTCTGGCAAGGTTTTGGAGGCATTTGTGTGCCACTGTTTCAAACAGTGCTCAAAATATACTTTTATTTACTTCACTATCTATTTGTTCATCTAAGCACAGCGTATTTTATCTGAATCAGGTTCATCTGACAACTCCAGAGTGATTTTTCCACCCCTACATGCTCCAAATCCCTTACACTAGGAGTTTTCTTTTTCTGTCACCTGTTTGTTGGCTCAGTTTTCTCAGAACTTGGTATCTTAGAGCAAGAGTGACGCACACCGTGCTAAGTCAGCAGGCAGCCCAGTGTGGAGGGAGCATAGTTAAACCTGGAGTCTATCCCTGTGAGGGTTGGAGGCTCTGTGAGCAACAGTGTCAGATAAAAGATGTGTTGTTGGCCAAGAGTTAGAAGCCATAGGGATCAGACAGTAAGAACACAGCCTGGTGAGAGCTGTATGGAGGAAGCAGGGAGAGTGAAAGCTCCACCACCCGTTCTTTCTAACATTTCTCTCTTCTTTTTCATCATACTTACTGCAATTTGTAACGAGGGTGCATGTCTATTTTCATGTTTAATGTATGGTCTCTCTGTTAGAGTGTGAGCTCCACTGAGGGCAGGGTCTTGTTTGCCTTACTCACCACTGTATATCCAAGACTTAGTATTGAGTAGCACATGGTAAATACTAGGTAAGGATTAATCGAATGAATGAATAAATGGATGGCAGCCAATCCATCTGTGAAGGACCAGGGATTGCATCTCACAGGAGATGTGCTGAATGTTGAGAGATGAATAGTGATGATCTGAAGGGGAAAGACTCAGGAAGGGCTTATAGGCAAAGGGATCACAAGTGAATTCTGATTTCTATATAATAAGTTTATATTTACTAAGAAAGACCTTCTTCCATAAACTTTCAAAAGTGTTATACAGGAAAAGATGGGTAAATCTGACTATATAAAATTGCAAACCTATGTAAAATGGTGCTATAAACAATGCTAAAAGACTAACAACAAATAGGGAGAAAATAATGACATGCGTAAGAGACAATTAGTATCATACACATAGGTATAAAAATAAATCTTCCAAATTGTGTGTAAAAGACAAATGGCCCACTGGAAAAGTGGGCAGAAGAGATATCATCAAGAGTCACTGACAGTGGGGACTACCGATTTCATAGGTGAAGCCCTTGATCTTGGGGCTTGCCCTTATGAAACTTATTCCTTCAAAGAGAAGCTGAGCCTACTTATCATTACGCCTAAAAGTCCCCCAGAGAACCTTTTTTGTTGCTCGGATGTGGCCTGTCTCTCTCAGCCAACTCCGCAGGTGAGTTCACTGCCCCTATGTTGGACATGACCCCCAGGGGTGCAATGTGGGACATGACTCTTGGGGATGAGCCTGGCCTGGCATCATGGGAGTAAGAAAGTCTTCTTGACTAAAAGGGGGAAGAGAAATGAAAAGAAATAAGGTTTCAGTGGCTGAGAGATTTCAAATAGGATCGAGAGGTCATTCTGGGAGTTATTCTTAAGCATTATGTAGATATCCTCTTTCAGGTTTTGTCTATTGGAGTAGCTAGAGGGAAATGCCTAAAACTGTTGAACTGTAATCCAGTAGCCTTGATTCTTGAAAATGAATATATCACTATATACTTTTACAGTGTGACCTGTGATTGTGAAAACCTTGTGACTGACACTCTCTTCATTCAGTGAACAGACAGAGGAGTAAAAAAGTACAGACAAAAAATAAATAAATAATAGGGGCTATGGGGTATGTTAAGTGACATATAGAATTCTCCCACTAAGTTCTGATTAAGTTGCCAAATATTAAAATATAACCAAAGTACAGGATTAATAATAAAAAAAAGTCACTGAAAATGGAAAAAGGAAAAGCTCTTCTACACTAATACTCTGGGCACTAGAAATTCAAACAGCAGTGTGATACTAATTTCACCCTATGGATTTATAAAATTTAAGATATTGCTAATGATCAACATTGCTGAAGGTATGGGGAAACAAGTACTGTTGTGCACTGCCTGGAGAAGTGTAACTGGTAAAACCACTTTGAAGAACAATTCGACAGCATCCATTTAAAAATTTAAAAGTGCCATTCAGCAATTCCATGTTTCAATATAACAGTAGAGAAACACTTGCATCTGTTCATAAGGAAACATACACAAAGACAGCTATTGTGACAGTGTTTGGACTAATAAATAATTGGAAACAACCTAAATTTCATCAGTAAGGGATTAAAGTAGATTTATATGTGCTGATTTATATGTACTGACATGCTCAGAATCCAAGATACATTGTTGTGTGGGGAAAAAAGAATTGACAAATGGAAATAAGCAGTATGCTATTTTTATGTAAAACAGTTTGAACAAAACAGTTTGAATACTGTATACCATGCACTCTGCACACACGCATACTTGCATACATGCAAATGCAAAAAAAGTACTGAGAGGATGCTCGGCTAAATTGCTAACTGTGAGTGTGTGCAGAGAAGAGGACAGAGGACCAGGATTGAGGATGACAGTCAAAGAGATGTTTCCTTTCTCTATAATGTTTCAGCTTTTCTTTTAAGAAAAATTTTCCTCCATGACTTAGGTTGCAAATAATTTAATATACATATTTCTCTGCCAAAGCAATCCATTGGTCCGTACTCAAGTGGAGGTGGCGTATCGCTGGATTAAAGCAGGAGTTTTGACCAGTGTTTTTTGGTCAAAATTTGACCAATTTTTTTTTTTAAGAGGATGCCAACCTTCTTCTTTAGCTGAACATCAGAACTCATTCTAGGTTCCTGTGAAGAAATAGAATCTTGAGTTCTTCATGGTCCAATTCTTATTGCAAGTTTAATTCTGAGAAATAATATTCATGGAATATTGAATAGAAAACATATAAGCCATCTATTTTTCAGATGACTTTTATTTTACCTTTAGTTTTAGTTAGACTATTAGAGCAATTAATTCCTGGATCATATTATGTTTTCCTATGCAAAATTGTTTCAATGTGTGCCATCAGTCGCTATTCAGGCCACGGAATCATGATTGCATTTACCACTGGAATGTTGTTGAGGCTATAACCCAATATATCTGATGGTATCTCCCCTTTTTAGAACCTTGGGGAAATTTTTCTCACATCTCACCACTAAAAACAGTTTATGCTATTAAACCTTACCATTAGGGAATCCTCTGATACTGATTTAGGGACACCCAAATCAATGGGCCATGCCCTCAATCATGAAGCTTACTCTTGTGAAGCTTATATAGGCAGCATAGAAGCTTAGACTACCTATAGGCACGCCTAAGAGTTACTTCTGGAGGACCTCTGTTGTTGCTTAGTTGTGGCCTCACTCTCTCTAAGCCCAACTCTGCAAGTGAAATCATTGCCCTCCCCCCATGTGGGACATGACATCCAGGGGTGAAAGTCTCCCTGATGATGTGGGAGAGGACTCCCAGGGATTAATCCAGACCTGGCACCATGGGATGAACAATTAAATCCTGACCAAATAGGGGAAAAGAAGTGTAATTAATAAGGTATCAGTGCCAGAGAGAGTTCAAATAGAGTGTAGAGGCTACTCTGGAAGTTGCTCTTACGTAAGCTTCAGGTAGACCTTGCTACCTATCATAACCTGCCAACCCCCAACCAGGACCATTCCAGCCAATCCTAAAGAACACCTAGGGCAATATATAAGATTCCACAAAGGTTCCAGGCACTAGGGTAACTTGCCAGAAACCTACAACCTCCAGATGGGTCCCTAGTCCAGATAAGTCCTGAAACCTAGCCCAGCCTCTCCAGAACATCAGATAGTTCCATGTCCCTACCTCATATTAGTGACAGACCCTTCCAATATCAAAAATTTAGAATTGCCATAGCCCAAACAACCCCAATAAGAGGTATGGAAAGATCAAAGGTGATGGTAGAATTATACATAGAAGATAGGACTTAATAAATGAATCATTAAATTGATATCTCTTTTAGTCTCCAGTATTTTAAGCAGCTAGAAGTAAAAACCTAAAATTGTGAAATTGTAGCCCATGTCAAAGTCTGAAATATGTTCTACATCTAATTGTGGTGCTGTGTTTGGAAATTTATAGCTTTTTTGTCTATATGTTGTTTTTCACAAAAAAAGAAGGAAAAAAAGTTGATTGTGATGATAAAAAAGTATTTAAGCCCTCTAGCCTTCTATATTCTGGAGCAGCTAGAAGGCAAAATATGAGAGGCTCATATGGTAGCCCATGACAAACTCTGGGTTCTATCCTGTAGCCACTTTTTGAAGAGTGCTTTGAAAATTATTGCTTTTTAATTTCTTTGCTTTGTATATATGTTATACTATGCAATAAAAAAGTTAAAACAAAACAAAACAAAACAAAACAAAACAAAACAGTTTATGCTTCCCCAGAGGAGTTGATTTATACATCCTGTAGATCTTTTACCCGATTGTGGTTCAGACTTTGCTTTACCAGCTAGGGAGCTCAGATGCAAACTGCAGTGCTCCTTTAGCACCCAAACCAATTATAATTTGCATTCACTTTGTGAATTCTTCTTACTTTTGATTTCATTTTATTTTGCAAGCCTTTACTTTCTTCTCATTCCAGTTTCCACATGTATTAGACAGGGTTCTCTAGAGAAATAGAACCAACAGGAGATATCTGTAAATATAAGATTTATGAAAGTGTCTCATGCATCTGTGGGACTGCAAGAGTCCCAAATCCATAGGGCAGGCTATAAGGTTGCCAACTCTGATGAATAGACTGGACAAACTTCATAGGAAGGCTCGTGGATGAAGAAACAGTGAAAATTCTCTCTTCTCTCTTAAAGGTCTTCAACTAATTGGATCAAATCGAACTGTTTGGATTATCTTGTTTGCAAGAGTTGATCACAGATGTAATCAGCCACAGCTGCAATCAACTGAATGATAATTTAATAAACCTGCTTTCTGGTTTATCAACCAGTCTCAAAGTAACCTTGCAGTAATGGTTAGGCCAGTGCTTGCCTGACCAGACAACTGGGGACCATCATCTGGCCAAGTTGACACCAGATCCTGACCATCACAGTCCACCCCTTGTCAACTTGGCAGCTATACACATCACCTTAAAACATCCTTAATCTCTAAACAGAACACAATGACAGAAATATGTTTGCCCAACAATACTCAAAGTCTTGCATACAAACAGAAACACACTAAATCTCTCCAGAATAGGGTGCAAGTCCTTAGGTAACATTCACTCTTAAACTTGATATCCTATAACTTAAATACTATAACATGAACATGCAAATTATGTTTTATGATAAGAAGAAAAGAAGATATTTTCTTTATGAGCAAGCACGAACATAGTCATAACAAAACAAGGAGGAAATATTCATACCTTCACAGGTCCTTGTTTCTGTAACTGGTCATGTGGTCATAGTTCATATTTATTACTACCTTCTTCTACAACCCATTCCATGTTCCCTTTACCCTCAACAAGCATTGGAGTTGACCATGGTTCTTTTCCTGGTGGGGTGACCCAAATCTTCATTCCTGAAGATTCTGGGCCATTGGTAGCCCTGCTTGGATTTGGTTGTTGCAGTTTTCCATTGACTTAATCACAGGGCATGGTGGTACTAAGAGACAGCCTAGGAGATCTCCTGTATTCCAGGAAAACTCTTGTTTATCTCCACTGTGTAGTTGCCATCCTATTTCCCCTTGATAATCAGGATCAATCACCCCAGCCAAGTAATCCCCTTCCTTGCCTGTTGATTCAGAGGTATAAGAAGCCCAAAATGGCCAGATGTCAGTCTTAACTTCCAGTTCAATGGTATCGTTGTGTTCCTGTTAGGAGCACTTCTCCTTTTGGAATTAAGTCCTGTAAACTAGCAGAGCTTAAGGTTTCAGGGACAGGAAGTAAAAATTGTTCTAGTGGATCACTAGGGGTGATAGTGAGTGGTGCCACTCCCATTTCCACCCCTTGATTCCTGGACCCATGAATCCTGGCCAAGGGAGAAACAGCACCATTCAGCGGATGCTGATTAAGAACATATGCAGCCTCCTGGAGAACACTGCCCCAGCCGTGTAAGGTATTGTCACCTACTTGACACTGGAATTGGGTCTTCAAAAGGCTATTCCATTGTTCTATCCACCCAGCTGCCCCTGGATGATGGGGAACATGATAAGACCAGAGAATTAGATGAGCATGTGCCAGTTGTCGCATTTTATTTGCTGTGAAGTGGGTTCCTTGATAAGAAGCAATGCTGTGTGGAATACCATGCTGGTGGATAAGGCATTCCATAAGTCCATGGATGATAGTTTTGGTGGAACCATTGCATGCAGGGAAGGCAAACCCATATCTGGAGTATGTGTCTATTCCAGTCAGAACAAATCATTTCCCCTTCCATGAGGGAAATGGTCTAATGTAATCAACCTGCCACCAGGTAGCAGACTGATAACCTCAGGGAATGGTGCCACATCGCGGACTGAGTGTGGGTCTCTGCTGCTGGCAGATTGAGCACTCAGCAGCGGCTATAACCAGGTCAGTCTTGGTGAGTAAAATATCTTTGCAATTCACTCTAATTCTTTTTGTGTTTCTTAAAAGAAGGCATAAGCATATAAGTGAATAAAATATAATCCATATTTTATTGGGACCATAAGACAATTTAGAATATTGAGATATTGTTGTTAGACAAAAGAGCTATGTAAGTAGAAAAAGACAAATTTTACAGATTTCATGAGAAGTTTCAATTTTGTTTTACCCACATATAGGGAGTAAGGCTCTTAGCTTGTACTGGGCGTAGGAAGAAAGATGGTGACTAATCTGGCAAGTGTGGCATTTCTATACACTACAGGAATAAATTTATGCTTCAGGTTTAAATAGAAATATTACCCTAATGGGTCAATTTGTCCTTTCCATGTAAGTTTCAAAGATTTTTCTCGTATGTCTGGAGATGTGAATTGAGATTTTCAGGAAGTTTTTCTGGAACCAAAGATAATACTGGGTTTTATGGCCTCAGAGATAATACACCCTATCAAAAATTGTCACAGAGGCCCTGCTCTTTGAGAAATAAATAGGCCCATGGATAAGAACACACTCTTGTTCAGGTTCTTTGAATGCAAACAGATGTAAATGGGATACTAAGCAATAATGCCATCAAAATATGTAGTTGAAAATTTTGATAATAATTTATATATATATCAATTTATATATATATATAAATTACCACTGAACCATCTGTGCATGCTAATAATAACTTATATATTAATAGCATTTCATAGTTTACAACATTCTGATACACTAATCATTCTCTTTGTTTTCATCGCAACAACTCTGTGGATTATCAACATTATTTATTCATTTTCAGAAGTCAGAAAACTTATCTCAGGTAAGTGACTTGCCCATGGTTACACAACTATTAAATTGTTGAGTTAGGACTGTTATACCAGGTGGTCTTCTATTATTATTTTAATACATTATATTTTGATTGACTGATGCTAATTTTATAATTTTTGTTCTATAATTGCTTATGAGAAAACACTTCCAGTAATTAAAGAGCTAATGCTGTGTGCTCTCTTTCTGGGAGTATGGTGGGCTATTTTATTTGGACCAATTCTTTCTCTAAATATTGACTAAAAATAACGGATTATAAGTAATTTCTGGGGAGTGCAAGGGTAGTTCAGTGGTAGAATTCTCGCCTGCCATACAGGACACCTGGGTTTGATTCCTGGCCCATGCACTTCCCAAACAAGCAAACAAACAAATGAAAAACCAACCAAACAAAAATTCAACAAACAATGCTGCAATGAGGGGATACTCACATGGAAAAGAATGAAATGTGACCCCCACCATACAGCATACAAAAAAAAAAAAAAACCTACTGAAAATCACCAAAGAGATAAAAAAAAAAAAATAGCAAGGAGCTAATAATCCCAAACCAAAGGGAAGTAGAAACCAAGAGAAGAAAAGAGCGCATGGGAGATGATTTAATCTTAAAAGCATTTGCCAATTGTGGCAAACTTGAACTTTGGTTTTGATGGACTCTCAGATATCAAGATGAGAATATAGTTGGAGTTCTTCCCAATTTTAAGCTGGATTCCAAAGACTACAATCTCAGAGCAAGGAGAAGCAGATATAATCCCTTTAAGGTATTTGTAGCTTGAGTTCATGTCCCTTGGGCCATTATGGGGACCTTTGGCCATGAACTTGATTTAATGTGTTCTCAGTGCACATCTTCTCTACAGGAAGGCATTTTCATTCTAGGCAATGAGTAATTTCTACAAATTCAAAGATAGCAAGCAGCACAAAGTTAAAGATAACTATGTACAAAAGGAAACAAAATGGGGGGACTTCAGGGAAGATGGTGGAATAGGAGAGGCAGAGCTAACTTCTCCACAGTGGAATAATTAGAGAAAACACAGAAATGACGTGGACAGCAGTTCCAGGGTATGAGTGGTCAGAGAGGGACTATATAGAGTGGAGAAATTATGATGAAAGGAAAGGTGAGTTTATTTAATCATGACCGCCTGTGGGGCTGCTGCTATGCACTGGCCAGGGCAGGTGAGAGAGGAGTTAAGTTACTCCCCCATTCCCATCTCCACAGCTCTCTCAGTCTCATAGCCGGGAGCTCCCGAGTGGAAATTTGGAAATCAAAAGACTTGTTTTAGTCACATATAGAGATTTTGTTGCAGTGCACAGTGCTACCCTCCAACCCTGAGGCAGGCCTTTGCAGGTGCCTGGTTTTGGGGAGTTCTGGGGGCTCTCCCCTTGGGAGGAGAGGGGATGCAGAGCATAGCAAAGGTGATAATTAGAAGGTGACAGAGACACTGTGTTCTGCTGCCATATCCTTCCTCCATGCAGGCCCGTGGTGCTTGTGGCATGCACAAGCGGAGAGGTGGGAACAAGGGAGACTGCTGCACAGAAGCATCAAGACCACCTCCCTCACCTTAGAGGCCAGCTGGTGCATGGGTGGGTGGGTAGGGGGCAGGGATCTTGCAGGCCAAGGGAAAGCAGGGCACGTCTGAGCTGGCTGATGGCTCAGGAAAGTGAATTTTTCAGTCCCACAGCCTGGGGCTTTTCCATTCAGAAGCCTGGGAATCACAAGACCATTATGCCCACAAATGGATTCTCTGCCGAGTTGCACAATGCCCACACCTTGCCCTCAAGGCTGGTGGTCTCCAGCAAGCATGGAGACCTGCTACACTGATGGGATTTTCACCCGGTTTGGACCCCGCCCAGCAGGCTGCCACAGTCCAGGATCAAGCAGGCTTGAGGGGAAGAGGTGGCCCTAGAGCGCCATCTGCTGATAAGACCTGGAAAGTGCACTCCAGCAAACTGCTTTTCTGCCAAATCCTTTACAGATGTCCAATAGACTTACATCTACTGCAGGCCTTGATCTTCGTCTGACTGGGAATTACTGATAAACCAAGTGCCAAAGGAGAACTTCAATGCAAACCTAAGCAAGTATAAAATCTTAGGTGAGTGAGGGAAATCAACTTTCAAAATAACCTTATCAAGATAACCAAATGCTGAGAAATCAGCTGAAAATCACAATCCACATGAAGATGCAAAAAGATATGGGCAAACCAAATGACCAAATAAAAAAGCCAGAGGAGACACAGAATTTGGAACAACTAATTAAAGACATACATACAAATCTCCAAAATAAACTCAATGGGTTGGCTAAAGACATAAAGAATATCAAGAAGACTCTAGAGGAGCAAATAGAAGAATTTGAAAGAATAAATAGAAGCTCTTATGGAAATGAAGGATACTGTAAATCAACTTAAAAATATGTTAGAGCCATGCAACAGCAGATTTGAAGAGGCAGGAGAAAGAATAAGTGAACTAGAAGACAGGACAATTGAATATGAATGCACAAAAGAACAAATGGTGAAGAAGATGGAAAAAATTGAATTGGATCTCAGGGAAATGATGGACAATATGTAGTGCACAAATATAAGTATCATTGATGTCTCAGAAAGAGAAGAGAAGAGTAAAGGGCTAGGAAGATTACTTGAGGAGATAATTGAGGGAAACTTCCCAACCTTTATAAAAGGCATGTAAATTAAAGAAGCCCAACAAACTCCAAATAGACCAACTCCACAACACCATACTAATTAGATGCTCAAATGCTGAAGAGAAGGAAAAAGCCCTGAAAGCAACAACAGAAAAGCAATCTACCACATAAAAAGAAAGCCATATAAGACTAAGTACTTACTACTCAATGGGCACCATGGAGGCAAGAAGGCAGTGGTATGACATATTTGAGATTCTAAAAGAGAAAAATTGCCAGCCAAGAATACATTATCCAGCAAAGCTATCCTTCAAAAGTGAGGGAGAGTTTAAAATTTTCACAGACAAACAAATGCTGAGAGAATTTGTTAACAGCCCTGCAAGAAATATTAAAGGGAGTTCTGTCAGCTGAAGAAGAAAAAAAAAAAAAGACAGAAGACAGAGGTCTGAAGAAAGGCAAATTATTGAAGAGTGTTAGTAGGGGTAACTAAAAGGAAGAAAAGAGAGAGTTAAAAAATAGATCTGATAAAAATCAGAGGATAAAATGGTTGGTTCACATACTGCCTTTACAGTAAAGACTTTGAATGTAAATGATTAAATTCCCTAATTAAAAGACACAGATTAGCAGAATGGATTAAAAATTATGATCCAACCATATGCTGTTTATAAGAGATTTAGTCTAGACCCAAGGATACAAATAGATTGAAAGTAAAAGGATGGAAAAAGATATTCCATGCAAGCTGTAACCAAAATAAAGCAGGGCTAACTATACAAATATCAGACAAAATAGACTTTAATGTAAAGATGTCATAAGAGATAAAGAATGACACTGTATATTATTAAAAGGGATATTTCACTAAGATGAAATAACAATCATAAATGTTTACTTAACCCAATCAAGGAGCTCCAGAGTACATGAGGCAAACATTGGCAATATTGTAGAAGGCATTAGAAATTTCTACAATAATAATGGGAGACTTCAATACACCACTCTTTTCTGTAGATAGAACAAACAGATAGAGGATCAATAAGGAAACATAGAACCTAAACAATGTGATAAATAAGTTAGACCTTATAGACATATATAGATTGTTGCATCCTGAAACACCAGGATATACATTCTTCTCTAGTGCTCCTGGAACGTTCTCTAGTATAGATCATATGCACAAAACAGGTCTCAACAAATTTAAGGAGATTGAATTTTTTCAAAGCACTTACCCTGACCATAATGGAATGAAGCTGGAAATCAATAACCAACAAAGAACCAGAATTGTCACAAATATATGGAGATTAACTGCATACTCTTAAACAACCAGTGGTCAAAGAAGAAATTGCCTGAGAAATTTGTGAATATCTGGAGGTGAATGAAAACAGGAACACAGCATATTAAAACCTATGGGATACAGTGGAGGTGGTGGTGAGGGGACATTTATGCCTCTAAACGCATACATTAAAGAGGAAGAAAGAGGTAAAACTAAAGACCTAACTGAACAACTGAAGAAGTTAGAAAGCAAAAACAAAAACAGAAAAATAACCCTAATGCAAGTAAAAGAAAGGAAATAACAAAGGTTAAAGCAGAAATAAATGAACCGGAGAACAGCAACAAAATTAAAAAACCATGGAGAAGTAATAAAACAGAAAGTTGATTCTTTGAGAAGATCAACAAGATTGACAAACTGTTAACTGGACTGACAAAGTCACAAAGAGAGAAGATACAAATAAACAAAATCAGAAATGAGAGGAGAACCATCACCATGGATCCTGAAAAAAAAAAATCATAAGCTTTTTCACAGTGGGTTTGGAACTAGAACACAGGTGTCATGATATGTTAATATCACTGTATTTAAGACAAAATAGGAAAGGTAAAGACTCATGTCATGGTCAGGTTCATGTGTCAACTTGGCCAAGTTGTGGTACCTGTTTGTCTGGTTGGACAAGTGCTGGCCTGTCTGTTGCAAGGATGACATTTCATAAAAGTAGGTCATGATCACGTCAACTGCATCCACAACTGATTCCATTTGTAATCAGCCAAAGGGGAGTGTCTTCTGCAATGAGTCATGCTTAATCTAATCACAGGAAGCCTTTTAAGGAAGATTCAGAAGAGACAGATTCTATTCCTGCTTCGGCTGGTGAGATGCTCCTGTGGAGTTCGTCCAGACCCTCCATCGGGGCCGTCGGCTTCACAGCCTGCCCTGCGGATTTTGGATCTGCATTCTCGTGGTCACGTGAGACACTTTCACAAATTTTATATTTGCGAGTGTTCTCTGTTGATTCTGTTTCTCTAGAGAACCCTTATAATACAACTCATATCAACATGGTCATTATTGGACACATAGATTTGGGCAAGTCCACCACAACTGGCTATCTGATCTACAAATGTGGTGGATTTGACAAAAGAACCATTGAAAAATTTGAGAAAGAGGCTGCTGAGATGGGAAAGGGGCCGTTTAAGCATGCCTGGATCTTGGATAAACTAAAAGCTGAATGTGAGCCTGATATCACCATTGATATCTCCCTGTGGAAATTTGAGACCAGCAAGTATTATGTGACCATCATTGAACCCCAAGACATGGAGACTTTATTAAAAACATGATACAGGCACATCTCATGCTGACTGTGCTGTCCTGATTGTTGCTGCTGGTGTAAGTGAATTTGAAGCTGGGATATCCAAAAATGGACAGATCCAAGAGCACACCCTCCTGGCCTACACACTGGGCATGAAACAACTAATAGTTGGTGTTAAAACAAAATGGATTCCAATGAACCACCTTACAGTTAGAAGAGACATGATGAAATTAAGGAAGTCAGCACCTATATTAAGAAAATTGGCTACAACCCTGACACAGTAGCATTTCTACCAATTTCTGATTGGAATGGTGGCAACATGCTGGAGCCAAGTGCTAATATGCCTTGATTCAAGGGATGGAAAGTCATCTGTAAGGATGGCAATGTGAGTGGAATCATGCTATCTGATTATCCTTGTCTGGATTGTTTTGCTGCCCATGATATGAGATAGTCAGTTGCTGTGGGCATCATCAAGGCAGTGGACAAGAAGGCTGCTGGAGCTGGCAAGCTCACCAAGTCTGCCCAGAAAGCTCAGAAAGCTTAATGAATATTATCCATAACACCTGCCATCCCAGTCTTAATCAGTGGCGGAAGAATGGTCTCAAAACTGTCTCAATTGGCCATTTAAGTCTAATAGTAAAAGACTTGTTAATGATAACAATGCATCATAAAACCTTCAGAAGGAAAGGAATGTTTTGTGGACCATTTGTTTTTGTGTGGCAGTTTTAAGTTATTAGTTTTTAAAATCAGTACTTTTTAAATGGAAACAATAACCAAAAATCTGTCACAGAATTTTGAGACCCATTAAAACAGTTTAATGAGAAACCTGTGTCTTCTTTTGAAAGGTCAGCCTTGAATTGCTTAGGCAAAAGACTTGAGTTACATCTTTTAGTTAAAACTTAACCTATTTCTGGTGTTCCATCTGCTGAAATTTGATAGATCAGGGTAAAGTTTTGTTAGGACAGAAATTAATTTTTTTCATCTCTAAGGGGAGGGATCATGACTTAAGCTGTCTTAAGTACTTACTAAAATACAGTGGTTTATTGGTTGCAACCTTGATTAGTATGGAAAAGCAGAGGGTAATTTGTGATGTTTATAAACTTCTGTAGGCCAACTTCTGTTATAAAGGCTATGTGCTACATATAGAATTAAAAAAAATCATAAGAGAATACTATGAACAACAAACCAGACAACTTAGAAGAAATGGGCAATTTCTAGAAACACATGAACAACCTATACTGACTCAAGAAATAGGAGACCTCATCAATCCAACCACAAGTAAAGAGATTCAATCAATCATCAAAAACCTTCCTACAAAGAAAAGCCCAGGGCCAGATGGCTTCACAGGGGAATTTTATCAAATATTCCCAAAAGAACTAATTCCATTCCTGCTCAAACTCTTCCAAAAAATTAAAGAAAAAGTCATACCACTTAACTCATTTTATGAAGCTAATATCACTCTAATGCCAAAACCAGATAAAGATGCTACAAGAAAGGAAAGCTACAGGCTGATCTTCCTAATGAATATAGATGCAAAAATTCTCAACAAAATACTTGCAAATCAAATTCAAAGGTACTTTAAAAGAATTATACACCCTGACCAAGTGAGTTTCATTCCAGGCATGCAAGGCTCACCACAAGAAAATCAATCATTAACCAATTGAAAGGGAAAATCACATGAACATCTCGATTGATCTTGAAAATATTTGACAAAATTCAACATCCTTTTCTGAAAAAAAACAAAACAAAACTTCAAAAAGTACGAATCAAAGGAAACTTCCTCAATATAACAAAGGTCATTTATGAAAAAACCCACAACCGGCATCATACTCAATGGTAAGAGAATGAAAGCCTTCCCCCTAAGATCAGGAATGAGACAAGGATGCCCACTGTTATCACTATTATTCAGCATTGTGTTAGAAGTTCTAGCCAGAGCAATTGGGCAAGAAAAAGAAATAAAACCTTCCTTATTGGTTTGTTAAGCTCCTGAAATGCAACATACTAGAAATGGATTCACTTTTATAAAGGCAATTTATTTAGTTACAAGTTTAAGGTACTAAACCTATAAAAATGTCCAAACTAAAGCATCCATGGAAAGATACTTTAATTCAAGAAAGGCTGATGGGTGTGGAATACCTCTGTCAGCTAGGAAAGCACATGGCTGGTATCTGCTAGGGTCTTTGGCTTCTGGTTTCAAAGAGCTTCCCTGGGGGAGGGGGGCTGTCATTTTCTTCATCTACAAAGGTCTCTGGCCATGTGGGCTCTGTCACATCTGTATCTCCAAGCATCTCTGTAGTCTCTGAATGTTCTCCAAAATGTTCCCTCTTTTAAAGGATTCCAGTAAATTAATCAAGACCCAATTTCAATGGATGGAGTCACATCTCTATCTAATCAAAAGGTCACACCCACAATTAGGTCTGCTTCCTCTCCATGAAGACAATCTAATCAAAAGTTTCCACCCTATAGTATTGAATCAATATTAAAAGTAATGACTGCTGCCACAAGATAGGATCAGGATTGAAATATGGCTTTTCTGGGGTACATAATAGATTCAAATGGTACAGCATCCAAATCAGAGAGGAAGAAGTAGAACACTGATTATTTGCAGAAGACATGACCTTATATTTGGAAAATCCTGAGAAATCTACTACAAAGCTACTCGAACTAATAAATAATTTCAGCAAAATGATGCAATTCAAGATTAATGTGCAAGATCAATAATGTTTCCATATACTAGTAATAACCTAATGGAGGAGGCAATTAAGAAAAAAATTCCATTCACAATAACAACTATAAGAGAATCAAGTATCTAAGACTAAATTTAACCAAGTATGTAAAGGATCTCTACACAGAAAACAACAAAACCTTGCTAAAAGAAATCAAACAAGAACTAAATAGGTGGAAAGAATTATTTGTTCACGGATAGAAAGGCTAAATGTTGTTAAGATGTCAATTCTACCCAAATTTGTCTACATATTTGTGTTAGTTAGATTCAATTGTCAACTTGGCAGGTGAGCATACCTAGTCTTGTTGCTGCGGACATAAACCAATGGTATGTGAACCTCATTTGTTGCTAATTACATCTGCAGTCGGCTAGGAGGCATATCTGCTGCAATGAGTGACGTTTGACTTAATTGGCTGGTGCTTAAATGAGAGATCGCAACGTGGCACAGCCTAAGCAGCTCGGCATTCCTCATCTCAGCACTTGCAGCTCAGCCCAGGCCTTTGGAGATGGAGAAAGAAGTCACCCCGGGGAAAGTTGTTGGAACCCAGAGGCCTGGAGAGAAGACCAGCAGAGACCATCCTGAGCCTTCCACGTAAGAAAGAGCCTCAGTGGAAAGTTAGCTGCCTTTCCTCTGAAGAACCAACACAATAAATCCCCTTTTATTAAAAGCCAATCCGTCTCTGGTGTGTTGCATTCCAGCAGCTAGCAAACTAGAACAATATTTAACACAATACCAATCAAAATTCCA
Source organism: Myrmecophaga tridactyla (assembly GCA_004026745.1). NCBI lineage: Eukaryota > Metazoa > Chordata > Mammalia > Pilosa > Myrmecophagidae > Myrmecophaga > Myrmecophaga tridactyla. The sequence continues at coordinate 25,423 of PVIY010035738.1, forward strand.
ACAACCCACTTTGCAGGTTTGGAAAAGCTAGTTATCAAATGTATTTGGAAGGGAAAGAGGCCTTGAATTGCCAAAAATATCCTAAAGGAGAGAGGTGAGGTGGGAGGATTTACACTTTCTACTTTAAGGCTTGTTATAAGGTCGCCGTGGTCAGGGCAGCATGGCATTGGCACAGGGATAAAAACGTTGATTGGTGGAGTCAAATTGAGAGTTTGGAAATAGACCACCAGGTCTACAGTCAATTGACTTTTTTTTTTTTTTTTAAGTTTTCAAATGCACATAGTTTTATTTCTGATGACAATGTGCAACCAATACTAGTTTGGGAACCACTGTTTGTTGGTGTTGTAATATACATAGCTACTTGGACTCCCTAAAACATTTTTATTAATTAGGATTATTCTTATTTTTTTTAAACTTTTTTATTAATTAAAAAACTTAACAAAAGAACATTAATATATCATTCCATTCTACATATACAATCAGTAATTCTTAATATTATCACATAGTTGCATATTCATCATTTCTTAGAACATTTGCATCGATTTAGAAAAAGAAATAAAAAGACATCAGAAAAAGAAATAAAACGATAATAGAGAAAA
>PVIY010035739.1:0-26021 GCA_004026745.1 Myrmecophaga tridactyla
GGCCACCACAGATTCTAGCTTGTTTTAAGCCTGCATCTATTCACCGCTCAGTGAAAAATCAGATTCTAAAACAGAATATAAGGTAGGCTCTTGTTTCAGGTTACTAAAGCAGCCACAATTCAATGTATTAGAAAGGGGCTGGCTTCTGCAATGGGGATTTATTAGTTACAAATTTGCAATTCTGAGGCCATGAAAATGTGCAAATTAAGGCATCAAGATGAAGACACCTTCTCTGAGGAAAGACTGCTGGCATCTGGGGCTCCTCTGTCACATGGGAGGCGCACGGCCAGCATCTACTAGTCCTTCGCTCCAGGGTTCTGTTGCTTTCAACATCTGCTTCCAGTGGCTCTCTCTGAGAGTCTGTTGAATGTCTCAACATTTCCAGGCATTTCTCTCTAAGCGCTCTCTCTGCATGCTTTTGCTTTTTATCCTCTCATAAAAAAAGGCTCCAGTAAAGGATTAAGACCCACCTTGAATTGGGTGGGTCACATCCCAATTGAAACAACCTAACAAAGGTCCCACCCACAATAGGTCTGTACCCACAGGAATGGATTAAAAGAACATGGCCTTCCATGACAAACAGGACATTTGTCCTGTAACTACTTGTTGACAAGTGCTTTGAAAACTATTGCTTTTTTATTTCTTTGCTTTGTATGTATGTTATATTATACAATAAAAAAAGTTAAAAAAAAAAAAAAGAACATGGCCTTTTCTGGAGTACACAACAGCTCCAAACTACCACAGATATCATTTTATGAAACTTATATTTACAGTTGCATATGCATGGAAAAAAGTCTGAAAGGGTTGTTGGAATCATTATTGGGGAAAAAGGTCTACTGATTTTGTTTGTTTTGTTAACTTCTCTGTATTTTCTGATTTTTATTAGAATAACCATGTTTAGTTGTATAACTAAAATGTATTAAATGTCATTTTAAAAGTCAACATGAACTCTCCTGTGATCTAGCCCGAGCCTACAGCTGGCAGGGGCAGGAAGCCTTCTAGATAGAGCTGGTCCTGTCCTCATCCCAGTTTCACACACTTGGCCTTGGCCCTGGGCCCTCTGCTCAGATGCCCTGACTCTGTGACTGCCTCCTCCCTCCTGCACATTCACACCCATCATCACCTCCTGCGGGTGAGACCCTTCCCCTGGCCCCCAGCCCTGGAGCCCACCTGACCACAGGACATCTCATGGGCAAAGGGTCTCCTGTCTGCCTCTAAACAGACTCTCTCATCAGCCTGGGCCTGGCACAGAAAAGTGACCAATGGATATGTGGTGAATGAATGAATGAGGAACTAATCCCTGGAAATTTCCTAAGGCTGTTTCCCAACAGGTGGGACTAAGTCCCCTTTCAGAGGGAAGCCAGGTATGAGGGGTGGGGTGGATATAAAGCCCAGGAGGGAGGCAGAGTGGGGAGATGTGGGGTTTGTGGTGGGTCTGTGCTGGCCTGTGGACTCCCCCTGCGTGTGCCCTGGGGCCCATCCTGCCTCATCCCAGTCGTGGGTGGTGTGGGAAGGCCTGGCTGAAAGTATGGGTGCACAGAGGCTTGCTTGAGAGGCGCCACCACCTGGTCCAGCCTGAGGAGGTGGCCTGGGGCCTGTGCCCCCGACTCCTCCGACTCCCTTAGGGACACACTTAGCTTCCATATGGGGCTGCAGCAGTATGGCAGCTAGCTACAGATGAGAGGAACGGAAAGGTGAGGGGGGACTGGCGTTACAAGACAGAGGATCAGATACAGCTGTCACAATGTGACTATGTGATTGTGAAAACCTTGTGTCTGATGCTCCTTTTATCTACCTTGTCAACAAAGGAGTAGAACATATGGAATAAAAATAAATAATAGGGGGAACAAATGCTAAAATAAATTTAATTTAAATGCGAGTGATCAATGAAAGCAAGGGGTAAGGGGTATGGTAGGTATAATCTTTTTTTTTTCTTTCTTTCCTGTGTTCGTTTTATTACTTTTTCTATTGTCTTTTTCTGAATTAATGCAAATGTTCTAAGAAATGATGAATATGCAACTAAGTGATGATATTGTGAATTACTGATTATGTATGTTGTTTTATTTTGTTTCTTTATTTTTTAATTAATAATAATAAAAAAAGACAGAGGATCACATCCTAGCCTCAGGGTGGACTCCACCACAATCCATGGGGCAAAAGGATGCAGCCATCAGCTAGTGCCAGGGGCTCTGGGGAAGTGGGCTTTTCTCTATGGAAAAGTGATTTAGGCTGACCTCTGCCCCTCCTTGGACTTTGCTTCTAGCTGTGAGACCCAGGACTGGGTCAGGGCTCTCAAGACCTCCCACCTTACCTCTGACCTCTGGCTTTCCCTCAGGCTGGCCCGGGGCCCCCTGCCCATGAGGTCGGTGGGTGGGTGGGTGGCGCTCACCTGCAGGTCTCTGAACTCGCTGCTTTATCATGGGTTTCCCACCACACTCACGGCCTGGCCACAAGCCCTTCATCCTCCATAGCAGTGTGTCTCTAGGCCCCTCCAGGGCCCCAATGCCATGTCAGGGCAGACCCTTGGGTTCCGGCCAGGACAGGAACAGGGGCCCCTCACGGCCTGCAGCTGGGCTCCTAACCTCAGGTCCTGCTCTCTGCGTGCAGCGGGGACAGCGTGAGCTGCCAGGCCCACCTGGATTCCCTGCAGCTCCGCCCTGGCCAGGGAAGAGAAGCTGGTCTTCTCTCTGAGTCTCACGAAAGGTGGAAAGTAGAGGGTGGGCGATAGACCGGGGAGGAAGTCCAGGAGGAGCTGACTTCCTGGGAACTTAGGAAGATTTTTCCAGAATGGAACTTGGTGGCAAGAGGTAGGCAGTCGGTGAGAAGGGCAGCATAGGTGAACATCAGGAGGAGAGAGGGGTGGCTCCCTCTGTGGGACCTGGAGTGATTTGCCCAAGCCAAAGTTTCATAGAGCAACTGCCCCTGCCTTGCAGCCGGGGACATCTTCCACATCCCAGCCCTTTCAGTCAGCTTTCTTTGCAGCTATGATTGCCTCTCTGCATCATGGATATATTTCCATGAGCTACCTCAATCTCTAATGCCTCCCTAATACTATGCAATAACATGACACAATAATACATGGGGCTGGGCACCGTGTCATTTGCTTTATGTGCAAAACTTTGCTTTATGTGCAAAAATTCTCACAGCCAACCAGTGAGGGAAACACTATTGTACCCATTACTCACAAACAAGGCAGCTGATGTTGACTTGCTCTAGGCCACCCAAAATTCTAGGAAGGTAGCAGTTGATGCCAGGCAGTCTCGCCCCAAAGTCTGCATTGTAATAACCCCTGTGCCATGGTTTCCAAGGGATACATCAGAGCTTACTAGATCAGTCCCCTTCATGACTTCACGATCGGCTCTGATTTGGGAGAATTATAAGCAACCTGAGTGAGCAGCCATACGCATACATCTCTCTGTTGCCTTCAGTTTTGCTGGGCTGAAGCACATGCCTGTTCCAAACTGCGATAGGTATCACCAAGCAGACCTCCCAAAAAGAGATACAGGCAGGCACCCAGCCCAGTGGCAGGAGAACCAAGTCCCTTATATCCTCACTGATGCTGCGTGGTCTTCCATGTCCCCAAATTATAAAAAAAATCCTACTCATTTCTGGTACTTTGTTTTTTATATCTTTCATCTGTCCGGATTTCTTGTGTGTGGATAATTTGAGGGACGATTTCCCCCTTAAAGGATAGCTAATTAGTCCTTCCCAATCCTATGAATAATGTTTATCCTTTACTCACTGATCTGGAATGTGATTTTTAGGACATGTTGTGATGGTCTTTAGATGTGTCAACTTGGCTAGGCTGCAGTTCCCAGTTATTCAACCAAGCACAAATCTAGTGTTGCTGTGAAGGTATTTCTGTAGATGTCCATATATTAGGGAGATTATCTTACAAACTCTGCATGGGTCTGATTCAATCAGTTGAAAGACCTTAAGGGCAGAGCTGAAGCTTCTCTGATAAAAAAGAAGTTCTGCCTGACGATAGCAGCTTCAGCCCACGCCTGAGAGTTCCAGCCTGCCCCCAGCTTGCAGAACCAGTCTCCACAATCTGTTGAGAAACCCTATTCTAGACAAATAAGACATGGCAAAATCATTAGCATGAATGTTGGAAAAAATAAACTAGTATTTCCTATCTAGGAAATCCAAGAGAAACACTTGGAGAACAAAATTATACTTTAATCCAGTGAAATACTAGAGGTATGCCCACGAAATTCAGAAACAACAAAGGTTATCATTATCATGATAATGATAATTTTTCTAGAAGTTCTTAGGCCAGTGGTCTTTGACAGAGGGGTGATTCTACCTCTCAAAGAATATTTGGCAATGTTGGGAGATATTTGTAGTTGTCATCACAGGAGGCTAACTGAAATCTAGTGGGAAGAGGCCAGGGATGCTTCTAAATACACAACAATGCGCAGGACCACCCCCCGGACTCCCCCGCCCCAACACACACACAAAGAGTTAGCTCGCCAAAAAAGCCAAAATGCTCTTTATCACCTTTAGGCATTTTTCACCTAATTTTTTTTAATTTTTAAATAAAAAATGTGTTTTCCAAATCTGTCCAGTTTTTCTCTTTTCTTTAATCTGTTGATATGATGAAATACAAGTCAAATTCTTTTGCATTCTTAAAATTTTTTTCTTTAAACTTTTTATTTTGAAATAATTTCAAACTCACAGGAAAGTTGCAAAGATAACACAAAACACATACGGGAGAACTCCAACATACCCCCACCCAGATGCTTAGATCCACCAGCTTTTAACATTTTTTTTTTTTTTTTGGCTTTAAAAGGGGAATTTAATAAGTTGCGAGTTTACGTGTTCTAAGACCCTGAAAATGTCCAAATTGAAGCAAGCCTATAGAAATGTCCAATCTAAGGTATCCAGGGAAAGATACCTTGGTTTAAGAAGGTCAATGATGTTCAAGATTTGTCATTCAACTGGAAAGGCACGTGGTGAACATGGCAATGTCTGCTAGCTTTCTTTCCCAGCTTCTTGTTTCATGAAGCTCCCCTGGGGACATTTTCCTTCTTCATCTCCAAAGGTCTCTGGTTGCATGGGCTCTGTAGCTTTTTCCAAATTGGTTCCCTCTTAAAGGGCTCCAGCAAGCAACCCCATCTTGAATGGGTGGGGACACATCTCTATGGACACCATCTGATCAAAAGTTAGTACCCAAAATTGGTGGGTCACATCTCCACGGGAACAATAAAAAATCTCCCAGCCAGTAATATTGAATGAGGATTAAAGGGCATGGCTTTTCTGGACTCCACCATATTCAAACAGGCACATCTACCCTTTGGACCCCAAAAAGACATGTTCTTTCCAAATGCAAAATACATCCATTCCATAACAATATCAGAAAGCTTTAAAGCATTTCAGTAACAGTACAAATGCAATACAAAGTCAGAAACAGTACAAAATCTCATCAAAGTCAGCTACAGGTATGGTCTGACCTAAGGCAAAACTCTCCTCTGGCTCTGGACCTGTAAAACTCAGAACAAGTTATTTGCTGCCAACATACAAAGGAGAGACAGTCAAAGAATACATATTCCCATTTCCATAGGGAGAAATTGGAAGGTAAACAGGGGTCAGCTGATCCAAGCGGTTTCGAAAACCTGGAGGGCAAAGCCCATTAGATTTCAAAGTCTGAGAGTCATTTATCTTCAGAGCTTTAGAGAGCAGCAGTTCCACCCTCTCCAAAGGCCTAGGCAGCAGCCTGCTTCTCTTTGAATACAACCTTGGGGGACATTGGGGAGACCATCTTTTTCTCGGCTCCACCTTCTCCAAGCTTCAGGGCTGCACCCAGACTCTCTGCCTTCTCCGGGGCATACGCTCAACCCCTCCATGTGGTGGCAGCCAGGCTCTCCCCAATCCCCAAGGAATGTGCTCCACCCTTTCCAAGGCCTGAGGTGGCATGACTCTTCCACTGCAACTGCCAGGATTTCCCTGAAGAACAGGGGAGAAGAAAGGGCACCAAACAGGATTAAGAAACGACAGACACAAGAAGTTAGTTAAGTGGGGTCAGGGGACTGAAGCTCCTCAGGAGCAAGAACGCTGAATAAACTGACATCCACATATTTATTATGTTCTTACGTGGGAACTGCTTTAGTATAATCAAAGCAAAACTATTTTTGAATATCTGTCATGCCTGTAAAGCTACAAGGCTTGTTTCCCAGCTCCTTTTCTCAGGAACCATTTCTTTCTTATCAGCATGTTCTCTATTCAAGTCTTTACTGGCTCTTGAGTCAGCATCCTTGAGAACATTTGCTTCAGCGATTTTCCGCATCAGCCGAGCATGGTGTTCCTATGCTCATGCCCTCGGCCAACAACCAACCGCTCCAGCCTTCAGAGAGCCATCTCCAACATCCACAAGGTGGAATGCCCACCCTCTGCCTTTGGGGCAAACTCACCCCCTCCACATGCTTCGGTGGGTCTGCTCTCCTGCTCCAAGGATTCTTAACTCTCAACTTTAATTTCCATAGTTCTAACTCTGAAGTTATTTTTCCTCCAATATGTCCCTTCTCTGTCCTTCTCAGTCCAGACTGGCAATGGTTCTCTTTATACAGATCCTGCAATGTTCTTCTTGGCTTTCTGTGTAGTAAGCTTGGATCATGCTCATCATTCATAAGGAGTTTCCATAAATCCTTCCTGGATAGCTCCATGTCCAATCCTGGCTTTCTCTGAAATGGCTCACATTTGGTTAAATCCTCATGTGGGGCACCACTCTCTGGAGTCTCCCTTTCCCAAAGCCCAGAATTTTCCAGAACATCAATTTCTGGTTTCTTTGTACCCAAGAGTTCAGTTCTCAGTTTATCTCTTTCCTGTTGCATTTCACTATAAGCTGTGAGGAGAAATCAGGCTGTACTTTTCACATTTAATTTGGAAATCTCTTCTTCTAAATATCCAAGTTCATGGTTTTTAAAATCTGCCTTCTAGCCAAAGCCACTAGTCAATTTTGCCAGATCATCTGTCATTTTAAAACAAGGTTCGCTTTCCTTCCAGTTTGCAATAACATGTGCCTCATTTCTGTCTAAAGCCTATCAGAAGAATCTTTAGAGTCCACATTTCTAACAACAGTCTCTTCAAAGCAAAAGCACCCTAGGTCTTTCTATTAAGCACCTCACAACTCCTTCAAAATCTTCCCTTTCTCCATTTAAAAAGCCATTCCAACATGTTTGGTATTTGCAAACCGCAGCAGTACTCCACTCCTCTGGTACCAAAATGTGTTCTAGTTTGCTAGCTGCCAGAAGGCGATATGCCAGAAACAGAACAGTTTTTAAAAGGGGAAATTTATTAAGTTGCAAGTTTACATGTTCTAAGGCCATGAAAATGTTCAAATTGAAGCAAGTCTACAGAAATGTCCAATCTAAGGCATCCAGGGAAAGATATCTTAGTTCAAGAAGGCGGATGACGTTCACAGTTTGTCTCTCAATTGGAAATGCACATGGTGAACATGGCAGTGTCTGCTGGCTTTCTTTCCTGGCTTCATGAATCTCCCCCAGGGGTGTTTTCCTTCTTCATCTCCAAAGGTCTCTGGCTGTGTGGGCTCTCACCAGCTTTTTTTTTTTAAATAGATTTTGTAGATGCAACATCTTTTCATGGCATTCTTTTGCTTTTTTTTAATTTTTATTAATAAAATGAATATTAACATACAACACGAACATTCTTAACATAGGAACATTCCATACTTGGTGTGCAATCAATGGCTCACAATATCATCACATAGTTGTATATTCATTCCCATGATCATTTCTTAGAGCATTTATATCACTCTAGAAAAAGAAAAAAGAACAAACTCATACACACCATGCCCCGTTCCCCTCCCTCTCATTGACCACTATATTTCCCTCTACCCAATTTATTTTAACATTTGTTCCCCCTATTATTTATTTATTTTTAATCCATATTTTTTACTCATCTGTCCATACCAGAGATAAAAGGAGCATCAGAACAAGGTTTTCACAATCACACAGTCACCTGCAAAAGCTAGAACATTATACAATCATCTTAAAGAAACATGGCTACTGGAACACAACTCTACAGTTTCAGACACTTCTCTCTAGCCTCTCTAATACACCTTAAACTAAAAAGGGGATATCTGTAAAATGCATAAGAATAACCTCCAGGATAACCTCTCAATTCTATTTGAAATCTCTCAGTCACTGACAATTTTGTCTCATTTCTCTCTCTCCCCCTTTGATCAAGAAGGTTTTCCCAATCCCTTGATGCTGAGTCCCAGCTCATTCTAGGATTTCTGTCCCATGTTGCCAGGGAGGTTTACACCCCTGGGAGTCACGTTCCACATAGATACGGAGAGGGCAGTGAGTTTGCTTGTTGTGTTGGCTGAGAGATAGGCCACATCTGGGCAACAAAAGAGGTTCTCTGGGGGTGACTCTTAGGCCTAATTTTAAGGAGGCTTAGCCTATCCTTTGAGGGGATATGCTTCATACGAAAAAAAAAAAAAACAGGATTGAGGGTTCAGCCTATTGATTTTTTCTCACTGCTTGCAAGAATATCAGACCTTCTTCATATGGGGGAGTTGAATTTTCCCTCTTTCTCACCAATCCCCCAGTGGGACTTTGTTAATACTTTTTTATTTACTGTTCAACTCACTCTGGGATTTATCAGGGCATCACTCTGGACAAACCTACAAAATCTCATGCCCTATTCAAGGTTCCATGTGCTTATGGTGTTCAATTAAGCTGTCCACATAAGTTATATTAGATGATGCACTAGTCAAAATATAAATTTTGTACCAAATAAACATTTTTTGCTTTAGTCTCACACATAAGTTAAAGTTTTAAAATATGAATTATCATCTTTCCAACACACTGTATTATTGACATTCTTGTGTTCTTCCTCATTGTTCTAGTTTGCTAGCTGCCAGAATGCAATATACCAGAAACAGAATGGCTTTTTAAAAAGGGGAATTTAACAAATTGCAAGTTCACAGTTTGTAAGGCTAAGAAAATGTCCCAATTAAAACAAGTCTATAGAAATGTCCAATCAAAGGCATTCATCCAGGGAAAGATACCTTGGTTCAAGAAGGCTGATGAAGTTCAGGGTTCCTCTCTGAGCTGGAAGGCTCATGGCGAACATGGCATCATCTGCTACCTTCTTCTCCTGGCTTCCTGTTTCATGAAGCTCCCTAGGAGGCATTTTCCTTCTTCATCTCCAAAGGTTGCTGGCTGGTGGACTCTGCTTCTCATGGCTATGTCTTTCTGCTCTGCTCTTTCTGAATCTCTTTCATTCTCCAAAATGTTCCCTCTTTTACAGGATTCCAGAAACTTATCAAAACCTACCCAAATGGGTGGAGACATGTCATCACCTAAGCCAGCTTAACAACCACTCTTGATTAAATCACATCTCCAGGGAGATGATCTGATTACAGTTTCAAACATACAGCATTGAATAGGGATTATTCTGCCTTTATGAAATGGGATTTAGATTAAAACATGGCTTTTCTAGGGGACATACATCCTTTCAAACCAGCACACTCATACAAAAAATTTTTTTAATTTGTACATTTAATCACTATCCTTGAACACTCTAAGCATTCCTAGATTATACCATCTCAGTCTTTATCGTCTATCTTTCCTTCTGATTTCATTTGTGCTGCCAATCCTCCTTCCTCTATCATTCACACATTCACCTTCGTTCAGTGTACTAACATTATTGTACTACAGTTAGGTAGTATTGTGCTATCCATTTCTGAATTTTTACAATCAGTCCTGTTGCACAATCTGTATCCCTTTAGTTCCAAATACCCAATATCTACCCTATTTTATTTCCTGGTCTCTGTTCTTAATTGACATTCTCTAAGTTCATTCACTAATGTTAGTTCATATCAGTGAGACCATACAGTATTTGTCCTTTTGTTTCTGGCTAATCTCACTCAGCATAATGTCCTCAAGGTCCCTCCATGTTGTTACATACTTCATAAATTTATTCTGCCTTACAGCTGCATAATATTCCATCGTGTGCATATACCACAGCTTGTTTAGTCACTCATCTGTTGATGGACATTTGGGCTGTTTCCATCCCTTTGCAATTGAAAATAATGCTGCTATAAACATTGTGTGCAAATGTCCATTTGTGTCCTTGCTCTCATGTCCTCTGAGTAGATACCTAGCAATGGTATTGCCGGGTCATATGATGTGCTGGTTTGAAAGGATGTATGTCCCCCAAAAAAGCCATGTTTTAATCAGAATCTCATTTTGTAAAGGCAGGATAATCCCTATTCAATACGGTATGTTTGAATTTGTAATCAGATCATCTTCCTGGAGATGTGATTTAATCAAGAGTGGTTGTTAAACTGGATTAGGTGATGACATGTCTACACCCATTTGGGTGGATCTTGATAAGTTTCTGGAGTCCTATAAAAGAGGAAACATTTTGGAGAATGAAAGAGATTCGGAGAGAACAGAGAATGCTGCAGCACCACGAGAAGCAGAGTCCACCAGCCAGCGACCTTTGGAGATGAAGAAGGAAATGCCTCCTGGGGAGCTTCATGAAACAGGAAGCCAGGAGAAGAAGCTAGCAGATGACGCCATGTTTGTCACGTGCCCTTCCAGATGAGAGAGGAACTCTGACTATGTTCACCATGTGCCTTTCCAGAGGAGAAAGAAACTCTGACTGTGTTTGCTGTGTGCCTTTCTACTTGAGAGAGAAACCCTGAAGTTCATCGGCCTTCTTGAATCAAGATATCTTTCCCTGGATGCCTTAGACTGGACATTTCTATAGACTTGCTTTAACTGGGACATTTTCTCAGCTTTAGAACTGTAAACTAGCAACCTATTAAATTTCCCCTTTTAAAAGCCATTACATTTCTGGTATATTGTATTCTGGCAGCTAGCAAAGTAGAACATATGACAATTCTATACTTAGCTTCCTGAGGAACCGCCAAACTGCCTTCCACAGTGGTTGTACATTTTACATTCCCACCAACAGTGGATAAGTGTGCCTCTTTCTCTACATCCTCTCCAGCACTGGTCATTTCCTGTTTTATTGATAATGGCTGTTCTAGTGGGTGTGAGATGATATCTCATTGTGGTTTTGATTTGCATTTCCCTAATAGCCAGTGAAGTTGAGCATCTTTTCCTGTGCCTTTTGGCCATTTGTATTTCTTCTTCTGAGAAGTATCTGTTCATGTCTATTGCTCATTTTGTAATTGGGTTGTTTGTCTTTTTGTTGTTGAGTTGAACGTTCTCTTTATATATTTTGGATACAAGACCCTTACCTGATATGTCATTTCCAAATATTGTCTCCCATTGTGTAGGCTGTCTTTTTACTTTCTTGACAAAGTTCTTTGATGCATAGAAGTGTTTAATTTTGAGGAGTTCCCATTTATTTACTTCTTTCTTCAGTGCTCGTGCTTTGGGTGTAAGATCTAAGAAACCACCTCCTATTATAAGATTTACAAGATATTTCCCTACATTTTCTTCTACAGTTTTGTGGTCTTAGATCTAATGTTTAGGTCTTTGATCCATTTTGAGTTAATTTTTATATAAGATGTGAGATATGGATCCTCTTTCATTCTTTTGCATGTGGATATACAGTTCTCTAGGCACCATTTATTGAAGAGGTTCTGTCCCAGGTGATTTGGCTTGACTGACTTATCAAAAATCAATTGTCCATAGATGAGAGGGTTTATATCTGAACATTGTATTCGATTCCATTGGTCAGTATATCTATCTTTATGGCAGTACCATGCTGTTTTGACCACTGTAGCTTCGTAATACGCCTTAAAGTCAGGTAGTGTGAGACCTCCGACTTCATTTTTCTTTCTCAGGATATTTTTTAGCTATTCAGGGCACTCTGCTCTTCCAGATAAATTTGGTGATTGGTTTTTCTATTTCTGAAAAGTTTTTTGGATTGTAATTGGTATTGCATTGAATCTATACATCAATTTAGGTAGAATTGACATCTTAACTATATTCAGTCTTCCAATCTATGAACACAGTATGCCCTTCCATTTATTTAGGTCTTCTGTGACTTCTTTTAGCAATTTCTTATAGTTTTCTTTGTAGAGGTCTTTTGTATTCTTAGTTAAATTTATTCCTAAATATTTTATTCTTTTGGTTGCAGTTGTAAATGGAATTCTTTTCTTGATTTCCCCCTCAGATTGTTCATTACTAGTGTACAGAAACACTACAGATCTTTGAGTGTTGATCTTGTAACCTGCCACTTTGCTGTACTCATTTATTAGCTCTAGTAGTTTGGCTGTTGATTTTTTGGGGTTTTCGAAATATAGTACCATATCATCTGCAAATAGTGAGAGTTTTACTTCTTCCTTTCCAATTTTGATGCCTTGTATTTCTTTTTCTTGTCTATATTGCTCTGGCTAGAGTTTCCAACACATTGTTGAATAACAATGGTAATAGTGGACATCCTTGTCTTGTTCCTGATCTCAGGGGGAAAGTTTTCAGTTCTTCCCCATTAAGGATGATGTTCGCTGTGAGTTTTTCAAATATTCCCTTTATCATGTTGAGGAAGTTCCTTTCTATTCCTATCCTTTGAAGTCTCACCAGCTTTTAATATTTTGACATGTCTGCCGTATCATTTGATCTATCTATCTATCTATCTATCTATCTATCTATCTATCTATCTATCCATCATCTATCTACCTACGTTCTAAACAACTGACAATTGGTTGTATAAATCATGCTCTTTAAACACATATTTCCATGTACATTTCCTAAGAACAAGGATATTCACTCATGTAGCCACCTTAAGTACAGTTACCAAGTTCTAAAAATTTAACATTGATACAAAGTCTATAGTATATATTACAATTTTTTCAGTTGTCCCAATAATGTTCTTTTGAACCTTTTTTCCTCCAGGATCACATATCACATGTAATTGTCATTGTCTCTGCTCTTAAACAAAAAAAAAAGTATATATATATATACATTTTTTTAGATTAAATTTCACCACTATTTCCACCTTATGCATTCTTAAATACAAACTTTTATTTGACATGGTAGAGTATTTTAATACATTGTCACCTTCGTTATGATAGAGTTTAAGATTTTACAAAATCTTTATAAATGAGGTCATTTTTTAGCATGAGTTGGGAAGCGTTCAGTCTCTTTCTATTTTATGAAACAGTTTAATTATCATGAGCTCTGTTGTTCGAATATTCGAAAGGTTGCAATCATAAAACCAACTGGGCCTGGTGTATTGGGAAAAAGCCTGGAATTGGGGAGAGATATCAAACTATTTTAATTTCTTCTTTGGTTATTAGTCTACTCTCTAGAGTTTTGTTTTGTTTTTTGTATGTATCTGCTGTTTTTAAAATTCTCCCCTCTGTCAATTTTGGAAATTTAATTTTCCTAGAAAACCATCCATTTGCTCTTAAACTCAGCAGTTATAAGGACAATGCAATTTACAACCTATTTTTCTCCCATCAGATTGACAAATATTAAGCTTGCATCTAGTATTGGTGAAGCTGTAGGGAAATGGTTCTTCTGGGCTTCTAAATTGCTGCAGCCCTTTGTTTTAAGGCATCCAAGGGGATTCATCAAAATGAAATAAAATATCTATGCACTTGAAGCGACGATCTGGGTGCTGTCTGTATGGTGTGTACAGTTTATGAAAATTCATTAGGTTTTCTACTTATACTCACTTTTCTGCATGCATGTTTCACTAAAAGATTTTTACAAATATATCTTTTGCTACATGCCACAGCTACATACCACGGTACGGTTTAATGATGGAAAACATGGAAATGACCAGAATAACCTTTCACAAGGGAGTTATCCTGTATGCCAGACCTTGCTCCTGGACTCCTGCCACTTTCAGTTCAACAAATTAAATGGCTTTCCTATTGCTTGAAACTCGAGCTTAGTGCTGACCATTTCCGGGAACGGCTGTGGGGAGTCAGAGGAGGAGACGCCTGCGTTTCCCTCCCCGGGGTCTCCCACCCTCCTCGAAAAGGCCCCTCCCTCCTCCCGGACGCGACGACTCGCGAGCCACGTGACCGCCGGATCAGCTGACCAGGCGACCGGAAGAAGAAATTTCCGAGCGGACCGCCTGCCGCGATGGTGAGGGATGAGGGCTGATGAGAGGCAGGGAGCGGGGGCGGACAGGGTAGAAACTCTCTCCAGATTCTTATTTTGCTAATTCTGGGGAAGGGTGGGGCTTTGGGTGGCCCTGGGTGCGAGGAGAAGGGGAGACTGCTTTGAGCTGTCAGCAAACGCCGGGGATGCGATCTTGAGGGCCCTGGGTCTGGTAAAGAAAAGGCAAATCCCCACCCTTCTCTTCCCCAGTAAGGTGAGCAGGACAGGTCAGGCCGGCCGGCTTGGGATCCCGGGTGCTCCCTTGGCGGTAAGGAAGGGTTCCCCCCCTACCGGCACAGGACCTGGGGCTTGTCCGCTGCAGACGTCCTTCCAGTCCCTTCCCTGGTCCCACGTGGACCTCCCAAAGGTGCTCACTTCCCCGTACAACCCGTAGAACTTGGAGAAGAATTTGCTTAGAATTAATTAGGCTCCAGTGTTTTCACAGTGTTAGGAAGCCCCTTTGCACTTTCCAGAGCCAGAAAGAAGTAGCTTTGGGATTGGGACTTCCCTACTCATTCATTCATTCAGTAAGTCAGTCAGTTCATCCATTTATTCAGTCAACTGGTTTTTTTTTTTTTTTTTTAGTGGCTACTCTACCATGCACTGTACCAGGCACTGGGACGTCAGCTGCAACAGGAAAGAGCCAGGGGAATGGGAGGTTTGAATAGGGGTCACAGTTAAGAGCTGAAGGGAAGGGACCTGACTGTGCCATGTGGGTAATTCGGAAGGTGTCTGTAAGGATGACACCCGAGGGCCCAGAAAAAGCTGTCTGGGTGATCTGCAGTTTGTGTACAGGAGTAGAGAGGTATAGAGGGGGAGGGCACATCTTCTGAGAGGGAACAGTGTGTTCAGAGGCTTCAGGTGAGAGACTGGGGCTGGGTAAGAATGAATGCATTTCACTTAGCCAGAAGAGTGTATAATTTGGAGGTTAGTGAAAGGTGAGAACCAAATCTCACTGGATTTTCAGAGCCACATAAAGGAGTTTTTAACATAGGGCACTGGGAAACTAGGAAGGGCCTTCTCCCTGCTTGTGGAGGGAGAACGAGGGAAACAGGGAACCCAGGCTGGGGCAGCAGACCCACGGGAGATAGTGGTGGTGACCTGAGTTAAGGTAGAGGCAGTGGAGATAGAGAAACCGGGGAAATCAGCATGTGTCAGTGACTGAATGTGGGGAAAGAGAGAAGGAGGTGTCACACTTGGTCCCCAGGTGGTAGTGCTGGGTGGGATGGGAAAGCCAGGAGGAGGTGCAGGTTTCAGTGGGGAGAACACCTGTCCTTTCCAGCCAAGCTGCATGGGAGGAGTCTGTGAGCATCTGGTTTGAATGTAAGGGTCGGGAGCTCAGAAGAGTACCTGCAATGGCCATTGTCAAATTGAGAATCATCAGCACAAAAATGTTAATTGAATCCTAAGAATGTGTAAGCAAGATTATGAATTGAGAAGAGACACGGTCTAGGGCAGAGCCTAGAGAAATGCCAGCATTTTAAGAAATAGAAGGAACACATTCTTGTGATTAAAAAGTTTAAATAATATTGAGGTATATAGAGCTCTATGGATAGAATTCAAGAATCCAGGAACTTAGGGAAAATCTTAAATCTTTATTTTCATTAATGTTAAACTGAAATTTAGTATTTCCTTCAATTGTGAATGTTGGCAACAGACCCAGTATTATTAGTGGCACCTATGACTGCTGTTAGCAGATAACCTCAAAATATTGTTTATGCTCGTAATTTCTAAATTATGGTGGTCATTAGATCTGCTGCTGGTTCTTGTTTTTCAGTTTAATAAAGAAGTACATATAATACTATATTATAAGTTTGTTTTTAATATTTTGATAACTACTTCAGTGTGATTAGTGCCCTTTGAAATATTATGCTATTGTGCCCCAGTAGAGCAGGCACTGGGGGGAAGGCTGGGAGCATCAAGACCTGGTATTGGGGGTGGAGAACTTAGAGGTTGCTTCTGGTTCCCCACGCTTCTCTGCACATTCCATGGGGAGGATGTGCAGCTTGCCTAAGAGGCTGAAGGGGAAACTGGTCTTCCAGTAGAAGCTGGAAGGGGTGTTTGATGAGAAGGATGAGAATCTGTTGGCCCAGCCTCCCCATCAGGATCCTTTTCCCTTCCGTGACCACCCTGGGCAAAACAGCCCCATCCCCCAGGCACCTCTGTCTCATGATCTTGCTTATTGGCATCACAGCACATTTCTCTATATGAAATTTCTTGATGTCTAGGTAACTGCCTGTTTCTCCTACGGACATCTCTCCATCCATCCATCCATCCATCTATCCATTTATTCTTCCTTTAAATATTAACTAAATACCCAACCCACTATGTGCCAGGCAGTGTTATAGGCATTGGAGATATAGTAGTGAATAAAACAAAAATTCCTGCCCTCATGGAGTTTGCATTCTAATGGAGGAAACAACCCTCCAAGAAATAGGTAAAACTTGAACATGCTGTCATGAATGCTGTGGAGATCAAGAAAGGAGGATAAGGGGCTAGAGTATGATGGGGAGGAACTGGCTTTTTAAAAACAGCTTTATTGAGATATAATTGACACATAGTAAACCACATATGTAAAGTATACGATTTGATAAGTTATGTTATATGTATACACTTATGAAATGTCACCACTATCAAGATAGTGTACATGTCCACTGGCCCCCATAATTTCCTTCTGTGAGGGATTATTTTAGAAAGTATGGTTAGGGAAGACTGTTGGACAAGGAGTCATTTGAGCAGAGACCTGAATGAAATGAGGGAGCAAGCCATGCAGTAGCCAGGAAAAGAACTTTCTACTCAGAACAGGAAAGGTGAGTGTGCCAGGTATAACCGAGGAACTGCAGGGAAGCTAGTATGGCTGGAGCCGGCAGGGGGTGGAGGGGAAAGTGAGACGCAATGAGGTAAAGAGCTCTGTCATGTCTGTGAGGCCAGGGACTTTGTTTTGTTCCCAGCTGTATGCCCAGCACAGGCATCAGAACAAGGTTTAGTGACTGGGTGCATCAGAGAGAGGGTTCTCTAAACAGCCTGGCATTAAGGGAGACAAGTGGCCAGAGGGCCTCTATCTTGGACAGGGACCAGGGTCCATGGCACACAATAGTGTGGGAGTCACACATGGAGCCCAGCCACTCCTCAGCCCTCCCTCCAGTCTGACCACCTGCCTCACTCCCTTGCAGAGGTTCCGGTTCTGTGGTGATCTGGACTGTCCCGACTGGGTCCTGGCAGAGATCAGCACACTGGCCAAGATTGTTGAGTGCATGGGGTCTACCTGGTGGGGAGGGAGAGGGTGGGGACGAGCTGTGGGAGTGGAGGGTGGTGAGGTCACTCTGGGGTCAGTTCCTTGGCACTCTCAGCCTGTCCTGGTGTGCTGTGTGACCTCAATCAATCGGCCATCCCTCTTTGAGTTCTCCCTCTAGCAATGAGGGGGTAGGCGGGCCAGCCTGGCTGACCTGGGACCTTCCCTTCCAGTCTTCCGTGAAGCTGCGGCTGCTGTGTAGCCAGGTGCTGAAGGAGCTTCTGGGACAGGGGATTGATGTGAGTACAGAGCCAGCACCCCATTGTCCTGCAACCCCATGACCCTTACTACCATGAGACTCTGCACCAGGCTCTGGGAAGTAGGTGATCTAGCTTCTGGACCACCCTGGATACCTCCCATCCTTTTCTCCAGCCTCTTCCCTACCAAGGATTAAGGCTGGGAGTCAAGGGGCTGGTGAGGAGGGGTGTGGCACCCCCCTGAGGGCCTCCTTTCCCCGTAGTATGAGAAGATTCTGAAGCTCACAGCTGATGCCAAGTTTGGTGAGTAAACCACTGAGTCCACAGGCCTTTGCATGACTCTGGATACTTGGCCTGGTGCCTGGCACAGAGGCCCCCTACCCCCAACACCCTCCTTGACCACCTGCCTTAGCAGAGGAGCATGAGAGTAAGAAAGATGGTGACAGTCCACCCCCAGTGTCCTCTAACAGCTTCCTGCAAAGCAGTGGCTGTGGCCTGAGAAGGCCTGGGGGCTCTGAGCTGAAGATGGTGGGGCAACAGGGAGGCAGCTGGAGCCACAGTGACATTCTCTCCCCCCATCCCCCCAGAGTTAGGCGATGTGAAAGCCACAGTGGCAGTGCTGAGCTTCATCCTCTCCAGTGCTGCCAAGCATAGCGTGGATGGCGAGTCCTTGTCCAGTGAATTGCAGCAGCTGGGGCTGCCAAAAGGTATGGGTATGTGGACAGGCAGGTGGGCAACCTGGGGGCTGAGGGCTGAGGGCTACCAGACAGCAGGTCAGGCCATGTGACCCTGAGATGGGCCAGGAGTCTGAGATCTGCCCTCTGAGCAGCCAAGCCCCAGCCCCTGACTGCCACCTCAGGGGACCTTCATTCTGACCCCAGAGCACGCAGCCAGCCTGTGCCGCTGTTACGAGGAGAAGCAGAGCCCTCTGCAGGAGCACCTGCGGGCCTGCAGCCTGCGTGGTGAGTGGGGGGTGGCCCACCATGAGGCCTGGGGTCCGTTCTGGAAGGTGCATGTAGTGTGCAAGACGCCAGTCATAGGAGACTTAACTGGCATCACACCCAGAGCAGTCAGTCACAGAGCTGGGCTTGTCCCTGGGTCTCCTCACTCCAGCCCAGGCTTCTTTCCTCGGTGATGTGTGGATAATCTGAGCTCCCACTGATTGAGCTCTTGCCTGTGCCAAGCCTGGGCCAGAATTATTGCCCCAGTTGTGAGGTAGAGAGGGATGTGAGCTTTTCAAAGGCCGTATAGCCTTGCTACTGAGGATTGCCTGGTGTGCCCGCCTGTGATCCTGAGAGTTTCCCCACACTGCCTTGCAGTGAACAGGCTGACGGGCATCGGCTGGCGGGTAGATTACACATTGAGCTCCAGCCTGCTGCACGCCGTGGAGGAGCCCATGGTGCACCTGAAGCTGGATGTGGCAGCTGCCCCTGGGAGCAAGGCCCAGCCTATCACCATGTCCCTCTCAGCAGACAAGTTCCAGGTCCTGCTAGCAGGTGAGATTCAGCCAGAATTGGAGGGCAAGGGGCCCTTCTCACTCCTCTCTGACTGTCACCTGCATACCACCTCTTCTTGCAGAACTGAAGCAGGCCCAGACTCTGATGAGCTCCCTGGGCTGAAGAGATGTGTGTTTGGAGTCCATTTGAAGCCTCCCTGCTCTGTGTCAAGTGGCTTCCCTCTGACCCTCTCTTTGAGGGTAGCTCGAGTCTCAGGATGCTAGGTGCATGGCCTGGGCCCAGGCCTTGGCCTCCTGAGTCCCAGTTTCTGAGGTCCCCATGTGAGAATTCACCATAGGGATCCTGCAGTCCATTTTCCATCATTTCCCCTCCTCTCCGTCAAAGTCACTTGTCACCTGTTTTCACAAGTCAGGAAGAATAAACAGAAGTTTAATGGTGTGAGAGCATGGGTTGTTTTTGTTTTGTTTTGTTTTGTGTGAGGCACCAAGTGACATTTGGACTTCCCTGGCCCACTACTCATATTCTCCTCTTCTCAACCACTGATTGAGGCAGGTGGAAGGAGGAGGCAAACTCAGGACCAAAAGAATCAACCTGTCCATAGAAGGAGAAGCAGGGTTCCAGCTCCACTGACCTATGATGCTCTTGGCTCTGTTCTGCCTGTATTGGCATAGTCCTCAGGCTGGCAGCAAGCCAGTGGCCCCAATGCTGGATACTTTATGTAGAGAAAGGAGAGAGCCCTTTGCTTCCTGCCGTCTTCCTTAGGAAGAAAGACGGGCCATTCCTAAACCACTCATTGACAAGATGAATGGCCTCCTGGAACTGTCTTAGACCATTCAAGCCTCCTTGTAGAAAAGGGCGATTCCAGGGCTGATGCAGGGAGAGTACAAGGTGGACCTGAAGCATCTTGTGGTATAAGGGAGCTATGAAAGAATTATAGGCTAAGTGAAATAAGCCAGACACAAAAGGACAAATATTGTATGATTATGCTTCTATGAAGTATCTAAAATAGGCAAATTCTAGAGGCAGGAATTAGAATAGTGGTAACTCAGGGCTGGGTGAAAGAAGGGAATGGGAAATTAATTACTTAATGGGTACAGAGTTTCTGTTTTAGAAACGAAAATGTTTTGGAAATGGTGGTGACAGTTACACAACATTGTAAATGTGCTTGTAAACGAGAAATCAGAATTTAAGGGATGATTTTGATTGCTGAATCATTATATATAGATACTCCTTTTGCTTTTTTTTGAATATTGGAGTAGACAGAGAGGAATACCTGAAAGCCCTAACCTGTAATGGAGCTGACTGGCTATATGAAATGATTGTAAAAGCCCTTGTCTTATGCCTTTGGGATTGTAAGCGCTGTCAATGCCCTTTATCTGGTCATTCTCTTGTAGAGCAAAGGCCCAGTGCTAATGAAGTCCACCATTAACTACTTCCTTCCTTTTGGTTCACATCTTTAGTATTGAAGTGACAGCTCTGCCTCGCCTCCTTTAGACTTATGTCCTATTGAAATGATAACACTGTTTCCTTTTCTGTTTTGAACTTACTATCCGAAATGACCTCATCTCCCCTTGCTAAAATCCTTAAAAACCTTGAACCCCCTAAACGGGGAGACAGATTTTGGGCCGCTAAGCTGTCTGTTCTCCTGCCACATATGTAGTAATAAACTCTCTTTTTTGAAACCCCAGTGTCTCAGGAATTGGTTATTGAGTGTATCGGGCAGAAGAATCCACGGTCTTTGCCTGGTAACATACTTGAATGCAATGAATTGTGAACTTAAAATAGTTAAAACAATAAATGTTATGTATATTTTCCCACAATAAAAAATGCAAGAAAAAAAGGGGAAAGAAAAAGAATAATGAATCCCACACAAATGAGCCAGCTTGTCCCACTGGACAAAGATGAGACAATGTAGTATTCAAGAAACTTCTGGCAAGATGGCAGAATAGAAGAGACTGAGTTCACCCCGGCTCCATGCAATAACAAGAGAAAGGACTGAAAAATGAGCAGGACAACAGTTGCAGTGTGTAAATGATGAGAGAGGGTCTTCATCTCTGCCTAGGGAGACCCTGGATGAAAAAACAGAGATTTGGGAATGGAGAGGATGGGTTGTGTCAGCTCCGCCAGGATTCCAGCCTACTCCTGCAGCTGGTTGGGGAAATTTTCCCTTCCAGTTCAGTAAGCTGGGAGTTGGGGTGGGTGGTGGGGGTGGCGGTTGTTTGGAAGATAATAGACTTGCTTTACTTAAATACAGAGACCAGTTAGCCAGGATATAGTTTCTGTTCCCACCCCTGGGACAGGCTGCTGCAGGCAGATACTACAGGGTCTTCCCCCAGGGAGGAGGGAGAAACTCAGGGCGCTGCAGGTCCTACACCTGGCCAGTGAGAGGGAATTGTTTTGGGTCCCATATTGCTCCCTCTCCCCCATGGAGGCCCAGAGACCTCAGGCGTACGCAGACTGAGGGGCAGTCCGAAGGATGTGGCGGAACTGTGCACTGTGACCACCCACCAGACATTTCCAGATTGATTGTGGACAGGGGAGGCTGAAATACCCAGTCCTACAACCCAAGGTCAACCTAAGTGAGAGTTTGAGGGCCACCAGAACCATCAGGCATGCAAGCAATGGGCCCTGGCTGGAATTACATCGGGTTTCTAATTAATTTAGCCAGCACCTATAGTCAGGGACGGGTGGGCCTGAGGGGAAAAGGTGGTTCAAGAGCATCATCTGCAGGGAAGAAGCGGAGAGTGTAATTTGGGAAATTGCCTGTCTGCCTAGCTCTCAATAGAGCTTTAAGGAGAATTGCAATCCCTATGTGAGATCCAGGACTTGGTTTGAGGAGGAGGGACTGATAAACCAAATCCAAAAGGCAATTTTCAGTGCAAATCTAGATACAAAACCATAGATGTTTTAAGGAAACTAACTTGCAAAATAACCTTATTAAGACATTTAGATGCCCTGTGTGCAATAGAAAATCATGAAGCATATTAAGACTTGCACAAATATGACCCAGTCAAATGAGCTAATTAAATTACTCAAATTAGCTAATTTAATTGTTACAGAATTTGGAACAACTAATTGAGGACATTCATAGCAACATAAAAGAAATTTAGTATCAAAAAAAAGATAAGGAGTGACTCAATTCATGATTTTTGCTTTTGGAAAGATGGAATAGATGCACTTTTCACTCTTTCTCCCACTAAGTACAGCTAAATACCCCGGACTTTATATAAAAGAACAAACATAAGACTCTGAGAGGTGGAGAGAAAGCAAACTGGCTAAGGACCTTGGTACCCAAGGAATGACACAGTGGAGAACACCCTAGATTTTCATTTTGCTTCCTATATTCTGGACTGGGCACTGAAGTAACTGGAAATGCCAATGGGTACAGACAAAAGAAGCTCCAATGAAAGCCTGCTCTTTTGAGTCAAAGGAGCAGCCCAGCCACATAGAAGCAATAACTATTTTACTCCAGCCAAACAAAACCAAAAACAAACAAACCAGTTCCACCCCCATCTATGCCAGCAAAAGGCTGCTGGGGAGCCTAGACCTCTACCACCATCTGGCAGGCATGAGATGACATTGCTTTTCCCCAGTGGAGTTGTGTCAGAGGAGGCCTAATAAAAGAATAGATATATAAGACCCAGAGTCCAGGATTCTATTGAAAATCACTTGTCATACTAAGAACTAGAAAAATTTTAACCTGAATTAGAAAAAAGAATCAAGACACCAACACTGAGGGGACACAGATATTAGAATGAAAGCAGCCACCATAAAATGCTTCAGTAAGCAATTACAAAACACATTAGTCTTGGGCAGTGCGACAGTGGCTCAGTGGCAGAATTCTCGCCTGCCATGCCAGAGACCTGGGTTCAATTCCCAGTGCCTGCCCATTTAAACAAAAACAAGCAAACAAACAAACAAACAAACAAAAATTAGTCTCAGAAAGAAACAGAAGAAATAAAGAACCAGATAGAAGTTTTAGAAATGAAAAATATAATAACCAAAATAAAGTAACTCCATGCATGTGCTGAACAGCAGATGAAAAATAAGTGAACTTGAAGATGAAATAATAAAAATTACCCAGTCTGAAAAACAAAGAAAATAACCTGGAGGTGGGGTGGAGAGAACAGAGCCTCAGGGACTCTGGGGATAACAAAAGATTTAACATTTGTGTGTCAACAGAATCCCATAAGGAGAGGAGAAAGAAGGTGGGACTGAAAAAATATTCAAAGAGGTAATAGCTGGACTTTTCCCAAATATGGTAAAAGACATAAACTTACAGGTCCAAGTTCAGTGAACCCCAAACAAGATAAACCCAAATAAATCCTCATCAGGACACATCATAATCAACCTTCTGACAACTAAAGAAAAAGGACTCTTGAAAGCAGTGAATAAGAAATTATACCTAGAGGGAGGAAAGAAAGACAGCAGATTTTTCCTCCGGAATCATGGAGGCCAAAAAGAAGTAGTACAACATTTTTCAAACATTAAAAGAACTGTCCACCCAGAATTCTATATCTAGTGAAAATATTCTTCAAGAATAAAAGGGGAAATCAAGACATTCCCAGATGAAGGACGACTAAGATAATTTGTCACTACAGATCTACCCTAAAAGAATGGCTAAGGTACTTAAAATTAGGCCTAAGAGTCACCCCCAAGAGACCCTCTTTTGTTGCTCAGATGTGGCCTCTCTCTCAGCCAACACAACAAGCAAACTCACTGCCCTCCCCTTCTCTACGTGGGACATGACTCCCAGGGGTGTGGACCTTCCTGGCAATGTTAGACAGAAATCCTAGAATGAGCTGGGACTCAGCACCAAGGGATTGAGAACTTTCTCAACTGAAAGGGGGAAGAAAGAAATGAGACAAAGTGTCAATGGCTGAGAGATCCCGAACAGAGTTGAAATGTTATCCTGGAGGTTATTCTTATGCATTAAATAGATATTACCTTTTTAGTTAAGGTGTAATGGAGAGGCTGGAGGGAACTGCCTGAAAATGTAGAGCTGTGTTCCAGTAGCCATGTTTCTTGAAGATGATTGTATAATGATATAGCTTTCACAATGTGACTGTGTGATCGTGAAAACATTGTGTCTGATACTTCTTTTATCTACCGTGTGGACAGATGAGTAAAACATATGATTAAAGAAATGAATAGTAGGGGGAACAAATGTTAAATTTAGTAGATTGAAATGCTAGTTATCAATGAAAGGGAGGGGTAAGGGGTATAGTATGTATAAATTTTTTTTCTATTTTCTTTTTATTTCTTTTTCTGAATTGATGCAAATATTCTAAGAGATGATCATGATGATGAATATACACCTATGTGATGAAAAAAAGAATTCATATCATATGTTAATTGGTTTTATTAATAAAAATTTTTTAAATGACATTAAAAGAATAGTTTATGTCAAAAAAAAGAATGGCTAAGGGAAGTTCTTAAAATAGAAAGGAAATGATAAAAGATGGAATCTCATCAGGAAGGAAAAACAACAGAAAGAATAAAAAATAGGGGTAAATATAATAGCCTTCTCTTGAGCATTTTAAATTATGTTTGGTGGTTGAAACAAAGATTATAGTCTTGTTTCTTGAAGATGAGTGTATAATGATATAGCTTTCATCATGTGACTGTGTGATTGTGAAAACCTTGTGTCTGATGCTCCCTTTATCTACCTTATCGACAGACAAGTAAAACATATGGATTAAAAATAAATAAATAATAGGGGGAACAAATGTTGGAATAAATTTGGTAGATTGAAATGCTAGTGATCAATGAAAGGGAGGTTTGAAATGCTAGTGATCAATGAAAGGGAGGGGTAAGGGGTATGGTATGTATGAATTTTTTTCTGTTTTCTTTTTCTGAATTGATGCAAATGTTCTAAGAAACAATCATGATGATGACTATACAACTATGTGACGCTATTGTGAGTTATTGATTATATAATGAGAACAGAATGATCATATGGTAAGAATGTTTGTGTTTGTATATGGTTATGCATCATAAATTAAAAAAATTAAAAAAAATAGTCTTGTCAAATATGCTTCTCAATGAATGAGGAGGAAATATTTAAAACTTATAATTGGGGGAAAGTAAGGAAGGTAAGATTTCTACATTTCATTCAAACTATAAAATGTTGACACCAGTGCAGTGTGATAAGTTGTATATGCATAATATAAAACCTAGAGCAACCACTAAAAAAGCTATAAAGTGTGGTAGATTAAATTGTGCACCAAAAAGCCCAATGATCTTAATCTTAACATTCTTGTGTATGTGAAACCTTTTGAAGATATTTCTAATAATTAAGGTGTGGCCAACTGAGTCAGAGAGGTTCTTAATCTACTGGAGGCCTCTTACAGAGAAGAATTTAGAAGCCAGAAGTCAGGAGCCACTGGAAATAGAAAGAGCAGACACAAGGATAGAGAACTCTCCATGTGACAGAGGCAGAGATGCAAGCCAAGGAGACCCAAGGATTGAGGCAAGATAGCACCAGAATGCTACATTCTGGGAAGAAAGCATGGCCTTGCTGATGCCTTGATTTTGGATTTATAGCCTTCAAACTGTAAGCCAGTTAGTTCCTGTTGTTAAGCCAACCATTTGGTGGTATTTGTGATAGCAACCTGAAAGCTAAGACAAAAAGACTTAAACTTAGAAACACCCTAGATAAGTCAAAATGAAATTCTAAAAAATAGAATAACACAATGAAAGACAAGAAAAAATAGAGAAATGGAAAACAAGAAATAAAACAAAAAATAAAATACCACGCACGGAAAAGTTACAAGAAAATTCTAAGTCTCATCAAATGTATAATATTAGTTCAGTACCCAGGCAGCATTCTACCACCTGAGTTATCACAGAACACTACAAGTACTTCTATTATTGATTCTATAACATTGCAAGGTATTTTTTTCAACTTTTTTATTGTATAGTATAACATATATACAAAGCAAAGAAATAAAAAAGCAATAATTTTCAAAGCACTCTTCAACGTGTAGTTACAGGACAGATCCCAGAGTTTGTC
>PVIY010035740.1:0-26024 GCA_004026745.1 Myrmecophaga tridactyla
ACCACTGATATGTTTTTTGTCACTATAGTTTTGCATTTTCTAGAATGCCAAATAAATGCAATTATACATTAAGTAGCTTTTTGAGTCTGGCTTCAGTCCTTTAGCATATGGTATTTGAAATTATTCATATGTTGATTGTACTAGCGTTTCATCCTTTTTATTGCTGAGTAGTATTCCATCATGTGGATATAACGCAGTTTATTTATCTATTTCCCAGTTCCCATATTTGGTTTGTTTCCAGTTTTAGGCCATTATGAATCAAGTTGCTGTAAACATTCTCAAACTGGCTTTTATCGAAACATAGGGTTTTGTTTTTTTTTGTTTTTTGTTTTTTTCATTTTGGATAAGTATCTGGGAGTGGGATTGCTGGGCTTATCATAAATGTATGTTGAACTTTACAAGAAATTTGCCAAACTGGTTTCCAAAATGTACCATTTCACATTTCTTCCAGCAATGTGGAAATTTCTGGTTGTTCCATGTACTTGTCAGCACTTGCTATGTTAGTATTTTGTTGTTGTTTCTTACTTTTAGCCATTCAGTAGGCATGTAGCAGTATCACATTGTGGTTTTAATTTGTATTTCCCTAATGACTAATGATGCTGAGCATCTTCTCTTGTGCTTGTTTGCCATCCCTGTATCTTCTTTGGTAAAATGTCTGTTTAAATATTTTACTTTTTAAAATTGGGTTTTCTTATAATTAAGTTTTGAGAATTCTTTATATAGTCAGAATACAATAACTGTATATAAATGTGATTTGCAAATATTTTCTCTCTGACTTGTCTTTTCATTTTCTAAATAGTATCTTTCAAAGAACACAAGTTTTGCTTTGCATAAAGTAAAATTTATCAGTTATTTCTTTGGGTATTTAAAGAATCTTTCTCTGAACTGAAGTTACGTATTTTTCCTATATTTTCTTCCAGAAGTCTTCAAGTTTTATGTTTTACATTTCATTCTAATATTCCTTTTTAGATAATTGTTTTATTGGGTCCAAAGTTTGGATTAATTCTCTCTCTCTCTCTTTTTTTTTTTTGCCTATGGCTATCTGATTATTCTAACACCATTTGCTGAAGAGATTCTCTTTTCCTCATTGAATTTTATTTGCATCTTTGTGAAAAATCATCATATATAGGTGGATCCTCCATTCTGTTCCATTGGTTTGTTCTTTCTCCACTACTATGTTGTTATTGCTGTACTTTGTGTGTGCGTGTGCTTTTCATTTATAGGTAATCTTAAAATCAGTATTGTGAGACCTCTGACTTTGCTCTTCTTTTTCAAAATTGTTTTTGTTATTCTAGTTCTTTTCCATTTCTATATAAATTTTAGAATCAGCTTTAAATTTCCACAAAACAATCCTTCTGCAATATTGACTGAAAATGTGTTGAATCTATTTATCAGTTTGTGGAGATTTGAAATACTTACAATATTGAGCCCTCTCATAATGAACATTATGTATCTCTCCATTTATTTGTTCATTTGTGTTCTTAAATTTCATTTATTAGGGATTTATAGTTTTCAGCAAACAAATTTTGCACATATTTTGTTATATTTACATCAAAATATTTTTTGATTTTCATGTTGTAGTAAATGATACTTCTAAAATCTCATCTAATTTAAAAATACTGATTTCCTGCCTTGTTAAACTTGCATTTTAGTTCCTGTAACTTTTTTGTAGCTTCTTTTAGAGTTTGAATGTAAACAGTCATGTCTACTTAGCATGCCACAAAAGAGTAAATTTTGTTTTGTTTTATTCATGAGACTCCTAGTATGTGGTATTGTCGTTATTTCATGCATAACATATGGTTCAGTGATTGTTATAGCTTGTTTTGTTTTCATTTTTATTTGGTTGCTTTTAGCTTTAATAGTTTGGTATTGAATAATAATCAGTTATCTCATATAAAATGCCAATATCTTGCCATAGTCATGATAGTTATTTCCATGAAAAACGAATGTTTCTTTAGTTCTCTCTGTTAATGGGATTTGAAAGAATGTGTATCTTACTTGCTATAGGGAACTAAGATAAATGATAAAAGCGGAAAATAGCTTCTTGCTAGAATTGTACTTCTTTTTGTACTGCTTAGTCATCATTGTTATATAAGTAAGTATAAAAAACGCTTTATTCATGTTCAAGGCTTCCTTAATATTTTGTGTGACTTTTCAAAAAAGGAGTTCTGACATTGCTTTAGTGAATTCTCAAGACCTTAAAAATGAATCTTTAATTTGAGCAAATTATGATGAATGAGAGGCATTTGCAGTGTACAATTGCGATCTGGATGCAATTCTACTCTGTAGTGCTTTATTGATTTTTTTTTTGCTTTTCACATTGCCACAACTCAGGATTTCTTCTCAGTAATATAGGGTCATTGAAAAGAAAAGGCAGTTGGTTCTAAATAGTTTTTTATTTTTTTGGTTGGTCTCAATCCAAAATTCCTTCTGTTTAGTTGAAGAATTTTATGTAATCATTTCCGCTTGCTGTTTTTGTTATTGTTGTTTAATAGTCTCTGTTTGAGGGACATATAACCTAAGGCTCTTATCTGGACTAAAATTCATTAGTAGAATTAGTTTTTAGGACTGATAAATGAAAAAACACAGACTGTATTTTTTTCAGGCATTGTGTTGCCATCTCTTATTTCCATGAATAAGACAAAACTTTAAAAGTACTCAGTAGCCACACTTTAGAGATAATAGTCTATGTTTTTTAGGTTTAAAGATATCAGAAAAAAAATTCTCCTTCCTTTTAATGTTCTTAGTCTCTTCAACTGCCATTTTTCTCAGCCAGTATCATAGTAAGTAGAAAGGAGACCCTCTTAGATAAGAGTTTATTGGGGTGTTATATTATTTTTTGTGACTTTTTACTCTATCCCTAATAGACAATTATTTATCAAGTAAATGAGAAGACTATTGTTATCCATTGGAATAGTTAATGAAAACAGCACTTATGAATATAGTCAAGCCTCTTAAAATATATCTCTTTATAAAACCCAAGAATAACTGTTCTTACCCATTCAATACTGCTTCTCTTCAGGCAGGATGTAAAGAGAGTAAGAATAAGAAGTAGGGGAAAGAAGGGGTAGAAAAATACTCATTGTGGTAGCTTTCTCTTTCGCTAGAATAATACATCTGCTACCTGCATTGGCATAACAATCCCTTTCCCCACAAGCCAATTTTGAAATTCTTCTAAAGAATTATTTCCTTTGTTTTGTCAGGAAAAGCTCAAGCTCTGGCTGCCTTTTTTTTTTCTTTCCCTTGCAACTCTTTGGCAGTATTGAGTTTATAGCCATAGTTCTGTTCCTATCTAAACAGAACAGAGCAGTGAAATGAAAAGGGTTTCTGAGTGTTAATTTATGGACTTGATATTTTATGAGCCATGAAAACTATCCATATCTTGAAAATTTAGCAGAACTTTATTTTAAATTTGAAATGGCATAAGTATCTAGACTTTTTTTCCCTAACCAAGTAGAAACTGTTATGTGGTTAACCATGGCATATAGTAAAAGGCTGATTTGATATTTTGCTATATTTTGTTATTTAATATAGAGTTCATTAAAGTTTGATTTTTTAGGGGAAATAAAAACTAATTCTTAGTGTTACTCACTATAGAAATCATATGTGTGTTAAAATCACAAAATAATGGAAAGAAGTTGAATATTAGTTTATTCAAGATAATTTTGCTTCCTTTAACAAGGTAATTAAAAGCTTATTTAAATAATTTCAGGGTAGTTACTGACAGATGACTTATTCAGTACTCTTTCTATCAGAGTAGATTGCTTATTATTTGTGAAGTCAAGTGTCATTAAAATCTGTTGTTTAAAGAAACCTTATATCCTTGAGATTTTGGCAATTGTTTTATTCAAAGACATTTTTATTAATGTACATAGCTGAATATATAAAAGGCTAAATTTTTATGATAATAAGTATTAAAATGTAGGATCTATTTTAGAAATGTTAAGTGGTATTTTGATATGAAGGCAAATTGATTATAAAGTTCAGTAACTCAGAGAATTTAAGGCAGGAATCTATTACTAGTTTGAAGTTCATTTCAATTATTTCTTTCTTATAATGTTTTAAAGCACATTTTAAGTTTAAAAATACACTTTGAAACATCTAAGGTGTGCTGAGTTTCATGGTCATTTCACAAATAATTCTATGTATTATGACACTGTTTAAGAGATCAGATGTCCGTACTCTAGATAACAAACTCGAGTAAAAATAGGCACTAATATCACTCTGTAGATAGATCTTTTTGCTTTGACTACTAGTTTGCTTCGTAGCCTTATATCAAAGAGATAGAAGGGGAAGAAAAGACATCTTAAAAGAGAAGAATAGCAAAGTACAAGATAGGCCAAGATTTTTACATTCTAGCTTACAGGTGGCTATGATTTTCCTAAAGGATGAAAGTACACCACTATCTTTAGGAAGACATGTGTTGTAAGAAAGATCAGTAAGGTTGATAAATTTATTGCCAGACCTATCATTAAAAAAGGATACAAATGGACAGTATCAGGAGTGAGAAAGATAACACTACAGATTCTATGCATATTAAAAGGATAATAACAAGTTATGCCAATAGATTCTACAAGTGGGATGAAATGGGCAAATGCCTTGAATATACAAACTAACAAAGTCCACGCAAGGAGAAATCAGTAGCCTGAAAAGTTCTTCATCCGTTAAAGAAATCAGGTTTGTATTTTAAAAACATTCCACAAATCAAGATACAGGCCCTGAATCAAGGCTTCACTAGTCAATTTTGTCAAACATTTCAAGAAGAAATAATAACGAATCACACAAACACTTCTGGAAAATTAAAGTGGAGGAAATACTTTCAAACTCATTCTAAGAGGCCAGCGTTGTTCTTACACAATAATGAGACAAAAAGATTCCAATAAAGAAAGCTACATACTAATATCCCATATGAACATAGATGCAAAAATTCTTAACAAATTTAGCAAATAGAATTCCACAGTTTATAAAGAGGAAATACGCTGTGTCCAAGTCGGGTTTATTCCAGGAACATTTGAAAATAAGTAAGCGCACAGTGAGAACCATTTGACAAAATCCAACATTCATTCTTGTTAACTTGTAGCAAACTGAGAATAAAATGGAACTTCCTCATTTTGATAAAATTCTGCCACTAATATCATATCTAATAATATGATTGAATATTCTCCCCTAAGATCAGCAATAAAACAAGAATGTCTGCCTTTACTACTTCTATTCAATATTGTGATGGAGGCTCTAGACAAAATACTCAGTAAGAAAAAGAAAAAAAGATATCCAGATTAAAAAGGAATAAGTAAAATTATCTTTTTTTGCAGACATCTTCATTACATAGAAAATCTGATGGAATCTACCAAAAAAGGCCTGTATTTTAAAACTTTATTTAGAACTTTATTAAAACATTTTTTATGAATGTCTATGGCTACTTTTAATTAATTCAGTGACAGAGTTGAATGGTTTCAGCAGAGACCAATGACCTGCAAAGCCTAAAATATTTACCAGCTGGCATGTTTCAGAAAACTGTTTGCTGACTCCTTGTCTAAACTAATAAATCAGTAAAGACTTGGAAAATTTTTTGAGAAAAAGTAAAATTAAGATATTAAAAATGTGAAGGGAGTTAGAAAACAGAAGATGTTTTGGACATATTTTTAAATGGAAAAGATCACTTTACAAATTGATATAAGTTATATATTAATCTAAATTTTTTAAAAAAAATTTATATAAAAATGTTAGTAGTTTCTGAATGGGGGGATTATACTTGACTTTTATTTCCTTCCTAGTTCTTAATGTGTTTTCTGGTTTTTCCTACAATAAATTTGTGTTGTTCTGTTAGTAATAAACCAACTAGTAATAGGCCAAGATGAGAACATTGATGCCAAGGCTAATTAGAAAGCGAAGAAGAGAGAATTTGGCTGGGTTAGGCAAAGATAAAACATCCTAAAAGATGTTTAAAGGAAATCTCAGGGTTTATTACGAAAGTAGTTGGGAAATTTTTTTTGATAATGCCACGAGGAATGCTTTCAGGTCCTGTAATTCCTTGTATTTAACCATAATATGCAAGAGCTGCTGTATGAACCCATCCCAAAAATGAAGTTTCTCACACACATACAAAAAACAATGAAAAGGAAAAGAGAGCTATTTAAGTTATAAGTTTATTTAGGATTATTTCTTCATTTTCAAAAGATAAAGATTTTTAAATTTAGATTATGGAGATGTTCTTAATTTTGTGACTTTTAGTTAGTGCTTTATACTAGTGATTTCATTTCAATTAGAAAAATCAGATTCAGTTATATAAATATAAATGATACATATATTTTTATATAGTATAGAAATTGAGGGCTTGGTTTGTTTTCCATGGAATCACAATTATGCTTTAAAAAGAAGGCAAACAGATTTTATTTGGGCAAAATGTCCGAAATTACAGAAAGGAGTCTTTTCAGTGAAGTAGTATTATCAAGCAGACGACGACGCACGCGGTTTTACTGTGCTGTTCAGCTCTAGCATCTGCGTCGTGACGCAACCCAGATGCTCACCATAAAGCTCAATGGATCTTGACAAGCATTAAGTTGATTTTAGTGGCTGTACTATGTGAGGAGTCATCAAAACAAAAGAGAAACCAGTTTTTACCAAATTTCATCTCTTAAGTCAACACATTTTTTGTTTAAATGATTATGAATGGCATTTTTTAATAATCTCTGTGTTAACCAGATTAGTTGTTGAGAGCATTTTCAAGGTTGGAGCTTAGTATACATTTTGCTGGCTTGTTGATAAATTTTTATGCAAACGAACAAATCCTAACTCATATTTTATTTCTTGTTGAAACTGTGATCTCAGCCAAAACCCTATGTTAGAAGGAAGGATTAAGCAAGTAAAGGAGAATGAGAGAGGGGGAAGTTGGGAATAAAAGAAGGAAAGAGGGAAAGAGGGAGGAAGGAAAGGAGGGAGAGAAAAGAAGAAAAAAATGAAAAAGAAAACAAAGAACATTATGCAAACATCTAGTCCCTTGTACAAGATACATAAGAAATTAAATGTTCTATTAAAATAACAAGACCTCAGCTATACTCCTTGCTACCCTAAATAATAGCATTATATCATATATAAATATATGAAGTAATATGTATATTTTTATGATGTTGCTGTTACTGAGTTCTAAGCAATTTTAATTGAACCATAAATAGCAGTTGTTCTTTATATATTTTTCTCAGTTTCCATAAAACTCCTGTTAAACAAGTATCCATCTCATCTAGCTTTCTAAGTTCATTTCAGTAATGACATTTATTGATGTTATGAGTAAAGAAAATATCCCGACCAAATTTGGGGGATGACTAGTAGCAGAGTGAGTAGAAAGCTGATGGGGTGTGGTACAGATAGGGCATGTGCCTCAGAATCTTGCTAGGGAAAGAGGACATATTGATTAAGTATTTTCATATTACAAATTATAGAAGGTAAAAGTCAATATTCTTGGCTGATAGGAATACATGAAAGATAGAATGAAAAATCTCCATAGGGACAAATTTTAACAGGTTGACAGACACTGCTCTGAGATATTAAAGTGGCATTTTCTAAATGATTCTTAGAGTTTTGAAAAGTAAATATTTGAGAAGTTGCATAGTTTCTCAGACTGCAAAGTCAGATGGAACAGTCCTCAAAAGACTGCCCTCACTTCAGACACCTGCCGCAAGTTCGAGGGTCTACAAATGCAGAGGTCTCCACAGCCAACCTCAGGGGTGATAATTTGCTAGGAAGCTTTGAGCTCGCTAAAACCTATTATACTCTCAGTCACGCTTATTATTAGGAAAGGGTACAAATTAGAATCAGTGAAAGGAAGAGACACAGAGGGCTGAGTCTGAGAGGGTCCAAACACGGAGCTTCTCATCATCCTCTCCCAGTGACTCATGGACAATGCTCCCTCCCTCCAGCTACAATATGTGACAGTACATAGAGAGTATTGTGAATCAGGGAAGCTTACTTGTACCTTTGATGTCTAGAGTTTTTACTGGGATTCAATCACACACTACCCACTTAGCTAGCTTTAGTCTCTGGCTCTTCCTGGAGGTCGAATTAATGCCTTTAATGTCCAGTTCCTCTGGAAGTCAGAACTTTTTTTTGCCACGACTCAAATCCTCCATGATAAATCACATTGTTAGACTGTCCAGTGGCCAAAGCCCCCAGGCTAACAAGACACTCCTATCAGCCGCTTAGAGAACCTCTCCTAGTGGCCAAGGCAAAGGCAGGACCTCTTTTGGGGTAAGATTAATTCCTGACTACATAGTTGGTCTTTCCAATTTATAACACAACAAGTATTAAATTGAATTCCACTCTGTGTTTGTCAAAGTTCAAGTGTCTGGCCCAATTTCATGACTTTGCTTTCAAATTTTGTCCTATATAGAGTGAAGGAAAAGTACAACCAATATTTTGGAGGCTTTTTTTTTTTCTTTCCCCTCTGAAATAAACATTTTCTCTGAAAGACCCTCATAGTTTTAGAATTAATCTCTCTTATTAGCCTTTGTGATTTATGTAAACATGCATGTATACATAAAGTATACTTACAGAGACTAGGGTCATGAATGAAAGAATGTATTTTGAATGTAGAACTCATCATGGCTCTGTTTGACCTTATAACACATTCTTGAAGAAGGTGAACTCAGTATTACTATTAAAAATCACATTACTGATAGTTTAAGTGACTCACCCAAGGTCACAAAGAAAATGGGTGAAAGGGCTGGAATGAGAATTCATGCCTCCTAAATCTGATTCTCAGCAGTCTTCAGTGTCGCTGCCATCATGTCTTCAACTCCAGCTGTACTCTTAGCGCTTCTCCTGGCAGTTTGTATTCTCCCTCAGAAGCTACAACCAATTTTTATATTTAATATTCAGGTGAAGAGATAATATTGCATGCTATGCTTTATACAAACATATATAGCAGACAGATGAAGAAGTTGTAAGCCCTGAACCTACCTGGCATCTCCATGTTCTTTACAAATACTAAAAATCTATCGTTATGAGTCACAAGTTAACTAAAAATTTAAATGCCTTGTTCAAAACCATATTGTTTCTCCACCCCCCCACCACACATACCGTTACATTATTTTCAAAAATATTGTTTCATTGTGATTTGCACATGTAAATCTCAAGTTTCTTCACACAGTATCTGTTTATAATTAGATATTTGGTTGCTCTGTTTCTCTAAGTCTTTACTATGTAAACCCACCCATGTCATATGAATTGGCAACTAGTGCTAAATTTACCTTTAAAAGTCGTATTTGTAGATGTTTATCTCTACACAAGCATTAACGCAAATATTCACATATTCATGGAACTACCTGGTTAATGCTAATATTATTAGTTTCATGCTACAAAATAAGATAAATCTATATCTAACTTTTTCCTAATTCCGAATAAGTATAACTAAAAGAGAAATGTGTGAGTGATCACAGATATTTTTAATAGGTAGTTAGCGAACTGTGAGTTGAAACATTTTTGCCTTTTAATAATTGAGTAAATTCGAATTTCTTAATAGAGCCTGATCCAAATTTTTAGAAATTCCTTGAAATGTATAATTAACATCAACAATATAAAATTCATAGTATTAGTTTAGCTATACTTAATAGTTATAAGCATGTTAAGAAAAGAGTCTTCTAAGTATTTTTTTATAAAGTACCAGGATAATGACATAAAAATAAGCTTGAATTATAATTGTTTCTAAATTTGATAAAGTTTAATTTTGGAATTCTGGAAAACTTAATTGTATGTTGTTTTCAGAACTGAAAAATAATTACTAAATCCTTTAGTTGCCAGGTAACCATCAAAAAATTTAACGAAGATATAAATGGATAACTGTACTGAAGGAAATGCATTGCATTCCCTTACTTAAATAAATACTTTTAATAAGTTGTAGAGTTTAAGTGGAAAATTCACCCTTACAGATTCATTTGTTGTTCCAGCTTTTCCTTTGAGAAGGACTAGTTTTAGATTGTAAGGATTTTATAGGTTGACTCTGTATAAAACCAGCATTTGCATTTCTAAAGTTTTAAAATTATGAGTGTAATAAAGCCCCCAAAAATGTATACTTAAAATGCTTCACTTGAAATACCATTAATTAGGGAACTGGTACTTACATATGTATTAAATGTCTGAATATAGGATTAATTAGATTTATTGGTATAAAACAGACATATTTTTAAGAAAAATATGGTCTTGTTTTTCCAATTCCTCAAACCAAATTTTTAAAATAATATAATGAGGTAATACAGAAGGAGAAAAAAATGTTAGGGGCTGGTTAATTAGCTGTTTTAATAGTAAAAAGAAATTTATTTCTAGTTAATTATAATAACATAAGCTTTCTTTATTCTAAGATTACTAAACTTATAGGAAAATATGATCCTTGTGTTTTGAATTTCTTATCTCTTTTTATATGGGATATAAGTGGGTGAAACCTTGATATTTTATCTGTGGTTTTAATAAGCCAAATGGAGATTTTTGGTCACGTTGCAATTTATGTAGAGAATCAAGTTGTCCCATTCAGCTCAATTAAAATCAGCTAAGGTTTATTGGCGTTTTTAACCATTTGTGTAAAATAAAAGATCAAATAATAGATTTTCAGCCCATTCTAGTATCTTTAAAACATTGCTTTCCATTTTTTTTCATTAATAAAATTACTTTGGTAAAAAAAAATTGTGGGTAATTTAATGTGATGTTCTGAAGCACTATTTTTAAGTCCAAGGTGCTGAACTCATTTTTGGTAGGTAATACAAGAATATAAGACATGATTGTGGCCCTCCCAAAATTTATGGATTAGGTATAGAGTAAAGGCTCAAATAACATAAAAAGTTGAACCACAAAAAAAAGTTAGTCTTAGACTAAAAATAGTATCAGAAGCAGAACTATGCAGAATTATGCTTTCTAAATATCAGAAAGGATTTGGAGTAGAAAATCCTGATTAATGATTAATATCTATATACAGTAGCATAGGCTAAAATTCATTTACCCTAAAGTTTAACCAGTTCGTCAACAAGCAGGAATAAATATATCAGAGATACTCTTTTCTTTGAGTAGTGAATCTCAACAGGTGTTTGAAGGTGGAGGATGGGAGGTAAAGTATGGGGAAATGTTACAGAAAGGACATAGGGTATCCTCTTGAAAGAGGAATGCTATCAAGGAAAAGAGGGTACAGAAGGAGAGGATAGGATGGATACTCCAAAACCCAATTGACCTTAAGGTTATGACATTTAATGGTACTTAAAAAAAAAAGTCAAGATGGCATATTAACTAACAGTCATTAAATTGACATATCAGTAAAATCACTGTCATAATAAATAATAGGAAACCTTTACTTGGTATAATTTTTGTGTCAATCATTCATTCATTTGTTCGTTTACTAGATGTACTAAAAAGTATTGTATATGGAGGGTACTATTGTTTTTTCAAGGGGCTTACAGTTTTAGTTTGGGGAACAGATGCAATAAGATAAGTACACTAAACTGTATCACAATGTAGAAGGTAACAGTAGAAATAAGACCTGGAAACCTAGCTCAGATTCAGAGCATGAGGGGCCTTATTATAAGGTTAAGAAATGTAGAATTAATTAATTTCATGGGAATCATGGAATATTTTGAAAATATCAATGACTTGATCAGAGCAGAAATATTGACAGAGTGGTCTAACATTCTCAGAGGAAAATAAGACAGATTGATCAAGAGAATGATAAAGGCAGAAAGACAGATCAAATGATTTCTTATTTCGGTGCTACAGTTAACGTATGGTAATGAATGAACTAGGGCTTCATCATTATAGATGAAAAGGAGGAGAAAGATGATTTTGAAAAAATTGGAAATTTAAAATATTTCTAAGTTTTAAACCTTGAAGTCAGATAGTATCTAATTAATTGGAGGTTTACTTTGGTAATTTAAAAAGTGTGATATACCTTGCATATTAAGCCTTTAGACTGTTCTTCCTTTGATAAAAATAAGTCAATATAATGCCAATTAAGTATGTCTTAAACATTTCAGTTTATAAAAGATAAAAATATCCCCCTAATCGTATACATTTTAAAACATTTCATGGCCTACATTAGTAAATTCACTGGAGGAAGAGACAGGAAATGTGTTTTGTGATTCATTTAATTTGTGATTCATTTCATTCATACAGATGTCAAGAAATACTGCTTGGGCAGAAGTAACAAACATTAGATCCACAGTTAGTACATGTTTTCAAGAACTCTAAGCCTTATGTTGTGCTGTCTGCACATGTATTTCATGATAGATGCTTTTTTTTTTTTTTGGCCAAAATATGTCCTTTACTCTAAAAGCCCAAACGATGATTGATGATTTAGTCTAGGAGAAAGCTCCTAACAATCATTATTCTAATAGATTTCTTGAGAATTGTTTGTGAGTAATTTTTGAGAAAATGTGTATATTCATATTCTGTAGAACATATAGTGACATTTAAAATTTTGTGTCATAATACTGGCATTGTATAAGGCAAATTTCTCTTGAAAGGTCATTTCTTATAGAGTTAATCAATAAATCTACTTGATTTTTCTGTTTTCCAGTTGCCTGTCTTAGCAGTTATTATGGAATCATAACATTTTACTAAAAACACTGAAGAGAAAAAGTGGAAATGATTCTTGTTCTAAGAAAAATAAGGTCCTTTTAAACAAAGACTAGCAGTTTCCTCTTTGGACATATTTGACAGTGCTTCCTTCTAATGAAAATTTCATTCTGTAGCCTCAAAGACCTATTAATGTAAAAAAAAAGAGTAAATTTGGGTCTAAACGGAATAAAGGTCTTGAAAGTTAAGATTGAAGACTCTGGGAATATTCCACACATCTTGTGGTAGCAGCATTCTTTTTCAGTTTGTGCTCTTACATCGAGAAAGATAGTTTTAGATTTCACCTAGACATGGACTCTTAGACTAGTATAACAGCTCAAACTGTATAAAATGGGTTAAAGATCTCATTGGGTTGAGATATAGATTAATCAGGCTGAAAAGGACCTTATGCAAGGTGGCTTAGTGATCAAGAAAACAGGCTTTGAAATCAGAACTGAATTTAAAATTATCATTTTGCTACCTGGTAACATGTGACCTTGAACAAGTTGTATAACATATTTGTGCCACAACTTTCTTATTTGTAACGTGGGAAGGATAATGCATATTTGGGGCTATTATAGTGATTAAATGAGATTACATAAAGAATTCGGTTCAAGACCTAACACCTAGGAGGTGCCTGTAAATGGTAGCCATTGCTTTTGTTTTTATTAAGAGCCATCAGACTTGAACTTAACCTTCACTCTTAAAGGAAAAGAAAGGGAAAAGAATTTCATTTGTCTAGTTCACCAAGAATGGGTGGGCATTAGATTTTGGGAGCATGGACTCCTGACAAAAAAAAATCAAAATAAATAATTCTCTTTGCCTTCTTACAAGTCAGTTTTTCTCTTCTTATCACTTCTGTAACACCTTTTGTGGTGTCAAGATTAAAGATTTTACATTAACAGCGTTTTCCTTCCTAATTTGGCGTGTACTGCTTTTTGCATTATGGAAGGCTATTTTAACACTTGTCTAAGCTGCCCTGCTGTGCCCCTGAAAGCATGAAATATGTCTTATTCATTGTTATGTATCCCAAAGTACATCACATCTAGTATGTACTCAATAAGGATCATAAATAAATTTCATGAATCTCAGCTGTTGCATATAATGTACTTGAGAGTCACAGATAACTGGTTATCAGCTTAACCACAAATAATCTTATGTGGTGATGTTTTCAGACTTCATTCACAAACTTGATTATTTCTGTTGGTATTGTTAGTATTATTGCTACTAATTATTTCTAATACTGTTCTTTAAAATAATATTTTTAATTTTTTAATTTATCAAGATAGCAAGTGGCTATTTTATTGTATCAGTGACAGTACAATAAAAGTTTATTTCTTACATCAGTCTAGTGTGCCAGGTAAAATACAGGATGCCCAGTTAAATTTGAAGTTTAAAAAAAAAATGAATAATTTTTAGTGTGGTTATGCCCTGAATATTACATGAGCATAGTTATACTAAAAAATCATATGTTGTTTAACTGAAATACTCAGCATCCTGCATACTTATTTGCTAAATGTGGCAACCCTAACTTGGTGAGTGATGAGTGGAAGAGGAGGGTGGACCTACTCTACATGGCCAAGGATCCCACATTCCTTCCAGTGCATGGCTTCAAGCATACTCTTGGGCCTTATCCTCCTCCACTTTATCAGGATGTGGAGAACAGTGGAACGTCTGTAGGGCATTGTAGAAGAGGTATTATGGGCCAGACTTGGGCCTACTTCCAACTGCA
The DNA here is from genome assembly GCA_004026745.1 of Myrmecophaga tridactyla. Lineage (NCBI taxonomy): Eukaryota > Metazoa > Chordata > Mammalia > Pilosa > Myrmecophagidae > Myrmecophaga > Myrmecophaga tridactyla. The sequence continues at coordinate 14,315 of PVIY010035740.1, forward strand.
CCATATTTGCCATAACTTGGTTATTTGACCCCCTCCAACACAATCGGGGCTGGAAAGTGTAGTGTGGCTGTTTCCAAGAAGAAGAAACGGGATTGGTGAGCAGTCAGCCTTTACCACATCCCCTACTTTGTTCACAATATCAGCAACATTATTGTTTTCATTTAGCAATGTTTTGCCTTTTAACAAATGGGATGCATGTTTAATCTTAGTTTCTCCCCGCTCCTTCCCAAATAATTCCTTTTAAACATTTCATCCTCTTATGTCATTCTCTGGAATAATTAAACCAAGTTGAACTATTTGTCTAAAGATTAGTTAGAGTTTAATAGTACCATATCAGTAAGCAAAGTTTATGAGACAGGCCTCCCCATTTCTTGTCCTGATATAAAGTTTTCAGGTAATACAACTGTTCTCTGGAAAGATGCTTGCTTGCCCTCCAAGGGTCAGGCAAAATTCACTTGACAATGAGAAATGAAGGTAGAAATTGGGTGTAATAGCCGAGATCAAGTATTGTATCATGAGGATATTCGAACATATAGCAATTTTTGAACATATATTGCTCATTCCAATATTGTATAGCAGGTGTCTCAAAGTTCTCCATTTTTATTTATGGTAAATTATTTTGGCAAAATACTAGACATGTTTATCAGAGTGGTTATACTTTGGTTTAAGACAAAAAAAATGTTAGTAATTTGGATGTCTTGTTTTAAATGCCATTGTATCCATTTGTTTGTTCATTCATTCTTTCAGTCACTAAATAGTTATTAAATGCCTATCATTTGTGGGATAGAGGATGTATAATTGAAATTATGCATGAGTGTCCACAATCACTGTGAAGAGAACTATCATGTTTATCCCTTCATATTGAAGGGGCTCACCCTCAATGTCATGCTTTCTGAATTATCTGAGTAGGGATGATGGTTTTGTTTCAGTCCCCAAATCGGCTGCCTCTTGATTTTCATGGTGGTCACTGACATTTTGCGATGTCTGCCTAGAGTTAAGCTTGCTATCTGTGGCCTAGTTGCAGAACAGACTAGTTCATATGAGGATTAATGCTTAGATTTCATTAGCATTGTCTTCTATCCAACTTCCCAACCCCCAGAAAGAAGAGAACTATGTTAATAGTTAAGAACATTTTTAGGTAAATTAACCTTTAGATGTTGATTATAGAAATTCCATATTAATGTTTTGGATTTTTAATTAAACAAAAAAATCAAACAAGCCCAATGAAATTGGAACATGTTAAGGATATTAATCATAACCTGTTATTTCTCTGGAGAAAGTTGATAAATGAAAATGAAATGTTTTAAAATTCCTTTCAGAAAAGAAATATGATCTTTCCCAGAATGGATATCAAGTGCTGCAGTATTATTAAGAAATAGTTATATATGCTGTTTCAATACCACAATTTCTAAAAATAAGGCACAGTTTTCCCTATCCTAAGCACATAAGTGAAGTTTTAAAAATTAAGACAATTTTCTAAATACCACAGGAAAAAAACCACAACCCTCAGATTTGCCTTAATTTTTACTTTATGTACAACTGGCATTTCAGAATCATTTTTCTAGTTAATTTCTCCAGTTTACCCATCTATTTTCATTTATAGACATAAACTTGTAAAATAGCTGAGTTTTTAATATGTTGTAAGCCCAATATTCCAAACACTTTGCCTTTTTAACTCATTTAATTTTCACAGCAGCCAACCTAATTAAGATAGATACTCTTGGTGATCCTATTTTCCAAATGAAGAAATTAAAAAAATGAGATTTTAAGATTAATTACCCATCTTGTTAAAGACTGTTTTTTGCCTTCTGATTTTCTAGAACCTTAAATGCAATTCAAATGTGGGGAGGCTATTTTTGGACTCTCTTTTGTCCACAGGTCTAAATATCTATTCTTAAGTCAATTGACACTGTCTTGATTGCTGTACCTCTGTAGGAAGTCTTGAAGTCATTTACTTTGAGTCCTCCAACTTTGTTCATTTTTTTTTCCGGATACCTTGGCTATTGTTAGGTCCTCAGCATTTTCATCTACATTTTAGAATAACCTCATTAGTTTCTATGTAAAATGTCATGCTAGGGTTTTGGTTTGGATTTCATTGAATCCATAGCTAAATTTGGAGTGAATCAGCATCTTAAAAATACTGAGTTTTCTCATCCATGCACATGTCTGTCCACTGGTTTAGTTCTTTAATTTCTCTCGGCAATATTTTATAACTTTTAGTGTATAGGTCTTAAACATAATTTGTTAAATTTATCCTAAATATTTTACTTTTTTGATGCTGTTGTTAATGGTATTTTAAAAATAATTTTGCAGTTTTGTGTTGGTAGTATGTAGAAATATAACTGATTTTTGTATATTGACCTTTTATTCTTTAATTATGATAAATTCACTTATTACATAAGTCACTTGTTGAAGATTCCTATGTACATGATCATGTTGTCTGTGAATGAAGACAGTTTTACTTCTTTTCCAACTTCTATGCCTTTTATTTATTTTTCTTGCCTTGTTGCACTGGCTAGACCCTCCAATAAAATGTTAAATAGAAGTGGTGAAAATAGGCATCTTTGCTTTTTTCCTGATCATAAGGGGCATTCAGTCTTATTAAATATGACTCCAGGTATAGGATTTTCAAAGATAGAATTTTATCAGATTAGGAAGTTCCCTTCTATTTTATATTTTGTTAAGGGTTTTTAAAAAATTATGAATAGGCCTTGAATTTTTCAAATACAAATTCTTTTTTTATATCTGTTAGTGTGATCATTTGGTTTTATACCTTTATTTTATTTATTTGAGGCATTGCATTGATTTTTGTTCAAATATTAAATCAACCTTGCATTTCTGGATAAAATCTCACTTGATCATGATTCTTTTTATGTGTTCCTGATATTATATTAAAGAATTTTCTACCTTTATTAAGGATATTTATTGGTCTGTGTTTCCTCTTCTGGAATTTTCTTTCTTTGATTTTGGAATCAGAGTAATGCTGTCCTCATAAAATGAGTAGGAAATTAGCTCCTTCTCTGTTTTCTTGAAGAGTTTGTATAAGACTTAGGATTTCTTTCTTAGATGTTTGATAAATTTCACCAAAATAGCTCTTTTGGCCTAGAGTTGTTTTGATGAGAATATTTTTATTAAGAATTCGATTTATTTATCAAATATAGAGATACTCAGATTTTCTATTTCTTTTAATTCCAACTTTGGCAGTTGTTTTTTCTCTCAAGGTTTTTGTCCATTTCATCTGTTAACAAATTTATTGGCAAAAGATTATTCATAATATTCCATTTTAATGTTGGTACAATTTGCATTTTGATATTCCCTGAATCATTATTGATAAAGATAATTTGTGTCTTCTCTCTTTTTTTTATTAGTCTAGTTAGAAATTTATCAGTTTTATGGGCTTTTTAATGATTCTGCTTTTTGGGTATTCATTTTCCCTGTTTTGTTTTGTTCTTTTCATTTTCTATTTTATTGATGTCTGCTTTTATTTCTGGTATTTCTTTTCTTCTGCATACTTTGCTTTTCATTTGTTTTTCTTGTAGCACTGCTTTAGTTGTGTCTCACAAATTTTTAGATATTGTATTTGCCTTATTATTCAGTATAAAAGATCGTCAGACTTTCCACATGATTTTCTTTTATACATATTTGATTTAGGAAAGTGTTTAATTTCCAAATATTTATAGATTTTCCAGATATATTTTTGTTAAATACCACTGTAGTCAAATAATGTTCAATTTGCATTATCTTTTAAAATTTACTGACACTTGTTTTATAGCCCAGAATATGATACATGTTGGTGAATGCTTTGAGAATACACATGGAAAGCAATGTAGATTGTGTTGTTGTTGGATGTTGTGTTGTATAAATTTAACTAGATCTAGTTGGCTTATAGATTTGTTAGATATTTTATATTCTTACTGATCTTCTTTGTACTTGTTCTATCAATTGTTGAGACACTAGTTTTAAAATGTCCACTTATAATTGTGAACTTATTTTTCTTGTGGTATTTAGACCATTTACGTTTAATGTAATTATATTTTGGGGTCGTCTACTATCTGTCCTCTATTTGTCTTATATTTGTCCCACCTAACATTTGTCCTCCCTTCCTCTCATCTGAATTTTTCTGGCAAATTATTTTTAGTAGGTCTTTTATTTAGTCCTCTGTGTTATCTCCATTAGGTATTACTTTTTGTTTAATTTTTAAGTGATTGCTCTAGAGCTTAAAATAACGCAAAAATACTATAATTAGATAATTATCTAATTGCATTAGTTAGATAATTAGATAATTATGGCTTATGTGGATTATTAATATGCATCTACTAAATACCAGAATATTAAACTAAGTCATTCATATTCAGCCTTGATTCTGTCACCACTTCAAGAGTTGGCTTAACTAAGACTATCTTTTGTGAAGTTAATGTTCATTGTTTTTTCATTACTATGAATTTCTACAGCACTTAGAATAAACTGGCTCAGAATTCCCTATGCCTTAAGTAGGGCATTGGTCTTCTGAGTATTGTGGGGAGGGCTGGCACTGCTCTGGCGACCAAATTACTTGAGCTGTATCAAGGAATATTTGGAGACAGGTGGCAATGCCTCTGCTTAGGTATAAATACCCAAGTTCCTTACAAATATATAAAGAATATATAAGTATGTTTACTTAGGTGTTGAGATGCACTGAAGTTTACTATAACTTCTTACCCAAACTGAATGGTGTCTTTTTATTTCTGAGAAACTTCTTTTTACATTCCACTTTGATGCAGTTTAAGATGTCAGAAAGCATAGAGTATTGCTAGATTTATCCTGTAGTTATGATTTTATATTATACTTGATTGTATGCATTGCATTAGAATCTTAAGTAATTATTTTCTGCTGTTTCTGTTCTACCAAAAACTTCAAGAATAGAAACATGCATTCCACGTCACTAAACTGTGTCTGGCAAGTGACAAGTCTAAAGTAGAAATGTAATAGCTAGGTTTGTATAATTGTAAAAGAAACAAAAACAATAAGCCCCCTACATGTATTTTTGTACAGGCATAAACCAAAACATCTAATAATTTCTAGCTTTTATCATTACTCAATATGTGCATTTAAGCTATGCACTTTCTCTATGTACTGCTTTAGCTACATCTCACAAGTTTGGTATGTAGTATATTTGCAGTTCAGATTTAATCAATTTCCCATTGTGATTTCCTTTGCTTTAAGAATTGTAAACATATATTTAGAAATATGTATTTGTAGTTTCCAAAATTTTCAAGTATGTTTTGTTTGCATTTCTAGTTTTATTGTTTTATGTTCAAATAATGTAGTCCATGTTTTATAATTTCTTGTCTTTTTTATATTTTCTGTGGTAGTCAGTTTTTTTGTAAATATTCTAAGACTGCTTGAAAAGATTATTTATTTCTGTTTGGGGACCCAAGGTTTTGTAAGTGTCCATTAAATCAATTTTGTTAATTGTGGTCAAACCTGATTTTTAGTGTGGATAATAATGTCTGTTTCTGAGGGGTCTCTTAATCTTTAACTGTGATTGTAGAGTTGTTCATTTCTCTTTATAATTTTGTCAATTTTGCTATGTTTATTTTGAGGTTATGTATTTGTTAAATATATTCAGGTATGTTATAACTAGCTCATAATTGTTTCCTTTATTATTAAGAAGAGACTGACTCTTTGTATCTACTGGTGCCTTTTGCCTTAAGTTCTATTTTATCAAACAAAGCATCTGGGTGCATCTAGTTTAATAATCACAGATGAGTGATTTCACACACACACAAATGTTTACTTTATGGCTTCATTTTCAAAATAGTGTTTAAAATCATGTTAACTTAATGGTTATTTGTTATTGACAACCATATATTAAAATTTGATCCTGAAAGTGAATTATGTGATCACCCTACAGTTGTCAAATTACCATTCACATGAAATGATAGAGCACCACTGACTCATGTGCATCTCCTACAGTGCTAACATGATGTTTGTGTAATTTATTCCATTACAGTATCCTTTAAAACAGTCCAAACGTATTTAAAAAATAGTGAAGCAAGTATCAACTACATTGAATTCTATCAATTTGTCTTCCAGGAACTTGTTACATTTATTTGACTTATTAAAATAGGTAACTTTAGATTTGTTAACACTGTAAACGATATAATATTTATTTTAGCCAGAAACAAAACAAATCATCATAATAATTCTGGTTAAGTTCAGCCAACTTTTATTGACCTCATGCCAGGTATTACTAAATATTACATATACTAAAGGAGGAAAACATAGGCACAGCCCTTTTAGGCCTAACAGTTTGCCAGACTAAGAATGGAAAAATTTCAATATAATATGGTAGGTACTACAATAGAACTTACTGCAAGAGTTACAGAAACCATAAATTATTTTTCATTGTTTTATACTAAAGGTGGTGGCCAATTGTTTTCTCTGCCATTTAGGGAAAATAGAAAAAAGGGTGTTAAATTAAAAGAATTTAAAATACAAGGTCCACAAATAAACACATTAGGAGGTATGGAATTTCCTTTTTGGAAAAGCTTCTGAGAATAGAATTGTCAGTAAATGTTCTCGCTCAAAGTTTTTACACCCTCCAAATTGAATTTATGCTTCTCTCCTACCTCTTTTCTACTCTCCCCGAAAATTTAGTGAACATCCAGTGTTACCTGTCGCATTGTACCATGACCTGCTGTTACTTATGCCAGAAATCTGGGAGTCATCCATGACTGACCTCCTTCCTTCATTCCCTTTTGTGAGCTTTCATCTAATCCTGGCAGTTTTTAACTTGGAAACATATTCTGAAATCCATCCACATTTTTTCTCCATTTCTGCCCAAACCACTTATTATTACTCATAATCTTTCAGGTATCTTTTTTGCCTCCTCTCTTTCATTCTCTGCAGAGAGCTACCAGAGCAATCCATTTAAAATTGGACCTTTGGTCATGTACTTCGTTTCTCAAAATCCTTCAATGACTTCATGTTGATTATATGAAAAGTAAAAATCATCTTCAACCACTTCTTAGAATCATTGTGATTTAATCACATTGACCTTTCTTAAAATTTCTGGTATTCTGCCATTTTCATGCCTAATCTTGGGCCCAAGCACATGTCATTGCCTCACTTTTTTTTTTATGATCATAGTATAATTTTAAAAAACTTTTTAATTGTATAATATATATATATATATATATACACAAAGCAAAGAAAGAAAAAAGCAATAATTTTCAGAGCACTCTCCAACAGGTAATTACAGGACAGATCCCAGAGTTTATCATGGGTTACCCATACCATTCTCTCAGATTTTTCCTTCTAGTTGCACCAGAATATAGGAGGTTGCCTCACTTTTTTTTTTTGGCATGGGCAGGCACTGGGAATTGAACCCAGGTCTCTGGCATGGCAGGTGAGAAGTCTGCCTGCTGAGCCACCATGGCCTGCTGTGAGTTGCCTCACTTTTTAATTCTTTCTTGCCCCCTCATCACTTCCGCTTTCTTCATGTCCTAGCATAGATGTTACTTTAAGGACCTCCTTTGACTTCTCAAAGTACACTCTTTCTTTTCATCTCCTCCTTTTCCTTCCTAGCATTTATCACTTTGATAAATAAATATGCATGTGTAATTGTCTGTTTCCCTCTCTAAGACTTGCTCTCCAGAGAACAAGAACAATATCTGCCTAGCACAGTATAACATAGTCTGCAAAATATATTTTGGAGAAATAAATGTACTAGTAAATTAAAATTATGAAGTTAAAAGGTAAATTTAATAATGTATAAAAACTTAAGACATCTCAATCATGACACTTTAAAACGTTCAAATTTTTGCAATTGAACTCAAAGCCATTTTATGTGAAGAACTGTCATATTTTAGTTTTTTTAATTCAAAACCTTTTTACCCAATTTTAGCACCTACTGTTTTGGCAACACTAGAACACATAAATTTTGCCTACTACTAGAAAGCATATTAACTCTTTAAGGAAGAAAATTTTTTATCTTGAGACTTTCCAATAGAATGTGCTACAGTATCTGAAGACAGAGCCAAAAAAAGGAATTCCATGTGATTGAAGGAGTGATGGCATCATTGGATAAAAACATACTGTAGAGCCCAATGTGACTGCTTTAAGCAGGCAACACTTCTTTTGAATATGAGATTTCGTATATTTGTTTTAAAAGAACATGCTTGCTCTTTATATTAAAACTGTGATTAGTTAGCTGTATTTTTCTGATGCCTAAATATCTTAAAGAAATGTGTTCCAATCACTGTCCCATGAATTGTTTTAAAGCAAATCCCAAGGATAATTTTCTTTATCTTTGCTTCTCTCTTCTAAAGGTGAATATCCAATTATTTGCTGAATTTCTTTCTCTCTCTGTCTCTCTCACTCTTATTCTGATTAACTGTACTTTCATAGATATCATCTTTAGGATCTTTGAAAAAGCATTTTTAGATTTTCTCCCCACCAAAACATATTACCCAGATATAAAAGCACCATTTACAGGAATCATTTCATCTATATGTTTATATGTGTTTAGTATAGTAATGTTTTATTTTTGCTTTTCTTTTTGGCAGCAATTAGTTTAAAATCCATGGGAGAATTAAGCATAATTATATTCTATATTGAGAAAAAATGATTTAGAAATCTGCTTAGGTGGCTTTGCTCTTCTTCTAGTCTGTAACTAATCTAGACAAGTATTTTTATTTATTTATTTTTGTTTTCATTTTGTACTTTTTATGCCACTTTTAAGAAAACAGTAACTAACGTGTTTTAAAACTAAACAGTATCAGAAAGTGGTACATAAAATCACTATATAACCTGTCAATCCCACTTCTATGTGGGATATACCCCAAAGAATTGAAAACAGGCATTATTCACAGTAGCCAAAAAGTAGAAGCAGCGCAAATATCTGTTAGCAGATGAATGGATAAACAAATATGGTATGCATATATTCAGCAATAAAAAGGAACAATTCTGAGATGCTATACCATGGATGAACCTTGAAGACATGTCAAGTGAAATAAGCGAAACACAAAAGGACAGATATTGTATGATTTCAGTTATATGAAGTACTTACAGAAAGTAGATTATAGCGATTATTAGGAAGTAGGTTTGGAGGCAAAAGGAGTTATTGTTTAATGGGTGTGGAGTTTAATGGGTGTGGAGTTTCTGTTTGAGGTGATGAAAGAGTCTCAGTAATGGGATGGTGAGGATGGTAATATAACATTGTGAACATAATTAATACCACTGAACTGTATGTTTAAAAGTGGTTAAAATGGGAAATTTGAGGTTGGCTATATGTTACCATAATAAATGTTAAAATAAAAAAGACAAATCTTCCCATATATATTATATATAGTCACTTGCATACTCACACACACAACTAAATAATATCTTTGCTGTGCAGGTTACTTTTAAGTTTGCTTTTTATTATAGTAATAATTTTTGGCTGTAAGATATTCTGAATAACTAAACATTAAGTGTTGAAGCTTTAAAAATTACTCTTATTGATGGACATCATCCTGAATATTGTGGTATAGTGAAATAATTTAAATTTTCTATTTTAAAACCTATTAAAATTTCTGCTTAAGTATATTTAATGGTGTGTTTAGATAAAATTCAGGAGCTTTTAGAAAATTATTAGATGCATATTGTTTCAGATTAATGCTAATGATGCTAAGGGAAAAAACAATAATTGACTTTAAATTTCTTCCTACAAAAACTGTATTTCAAAAGGAAAAAAATGCTATTTCAGAGGAGATGAGCCATCTTACTGAAATATAAGAGATATGATTTTTAAAGAGATTAATATATAATCATACCTTTTTTCTGGCAAAGTCAAACATACAAACAAAAATTACAATTCATGCTATCGATGCAGAAGTGTATTTCTGTGACTGTCATCTCTGTTCTGTCACAAAGACTTTGAGAAATTTTTAGATAGAGGTGATGTGGTAGTTCAGTCAGTAAAAGTATGCTTTGGATTCTGACAAGACGATTCCAGGATGACAGAGTAAGCAGTTGAGAAAGGTTTGGCAGCAGACAATTTGAAGGAGGTCAAGGCAGGTTGGAAGATCAGGATTTCTTGGAAACAGGTATCAGGTAATAGGCAGAGGCACAGCAAGTGGTGATCATTAGGATGGTATGGAACAAGCAGTCAAAATGCTCTGCAGGTGGGAAAAGCACTAGGAATACATGGTAAGAAATAGAGGGTAATGATCTAGGCAGCTGAAAATTTTGGCATCAGGGGACTCTGGCTTCAGCTACTGGGGACTCAGCTGAGGAAATGGAAGTCCAGTGCCAGAATGTACTCATTGATAATTAATATGAGGAAAGAGCTCAATAGAATGTTAGTTCTCACCTCTGAGTCATTGAGGTAGTAGTAGGATGGGAACTGAGACAGGGAGCCAAGCAAATGGGTGTAAGAAGTGGACCCTCGTTGAGCTTTTAGCACAAGGGTTAAGGCTGGATCCTAGTTACTCTGAATCTGAGTGCAAAGTCAGTCAGGAACCACCAGCCAAGTTTGCATTATGGTAAAACCAAAAGTATGGTTTCAGGAGTCTTTCCCCTATCCTAGGAGCTAGCTTGACTAGTTTGCTAGCTGCCAGAATGCAATATACCAGAAACAGAATGGTTTTTAAAAAGGGAATTTAAGAAGTTGTTAGTTTACAGTTCTAAGGCCGAGAAAATGTCCCAATTAAAACAAGTCTATAGAAATGTCCAATCTAAGGCACCCAGGGAAAGATACCTTGGTTCAAGAAGGCTGATGAAGTTCAGGGTTTCTTTCTCAAGTGGAAGGGCACATGGTGAACATAGTCAAAGTTTCTCTTTCATCTGGAAAGGCACATGGTGAACACAGTCAGGGCTCCTCTCTCATCTGGAAGGGCACATGGCGAACATGGTGTCATCTGCTAGCTTCTCCTGGTTTCCTGTTTCATGAAGCTCCCCAGGAGACATTTTCCTTCTTCATCTCCAAAGGTTGCTGGCTGGTGGACTCTGATAGCTGTGTCATTCTGCTCTGCTCTCTCTGAATTTCCTTCGTTCTCCAAAATGTTTCCTCTTTTATAGGACTTCAGAAACTTATCAAGATCCACCCAAATGGGTGGAGACATGTCATCACCTAATCCATCTTAACAACCACTCTTGATTAAATCACATCTCCAGGGAGATTATCTAATTACAGATTCAAACATACATTATTGAATAGGAATTATTCTGCCTTTATGAAATGGGATTTAGATTACAACATGGCTTTTCTAGGGGACATACATCCTTTCAAACCAGCACAACTAGAGTTAGATATGATTAGTAGAACCTTCAGTTAACAGTTAAGGGAATGTTCCTCTGTGGCTAAGAGGAGGGCAGAGGCAGAGGCATGGCAGGTCCTTATAACTGAAGAAGAGATGCTGTGTGCACCATTCTTCCCGTCGCTATTGTCCCACAGTTAACTGTTAAAGGGCGAGAAATTATTCACACGGCATGAATCAGAGCCACTTAAAGAACTATGAGACCAGGAAATCCATAAAACTAAGCTTTGTTAAACCTGGGATTTATTTTTGTTTGTTTATTTTTAATCAGAAGGGCAGTTGATTTAATCAAAAGGAAATAATCAACAGATATTTTTCTGTAACAGGCCAAATGCAATAACCTCTAAAGATCCATAGAGTTCTTTAGTTTCTCAATGTCCCATGAAAAACATTCTCCAAAATGAAATAGTCTTTTGGAGGGTTTATTA
>PVIY010035741.1:0-26048 GCA_004026745.1 Myrmecophaga tridactyla
GGAGACCTGGGTTTGTGTCCCGGTGTCCACCCATATGAAAAAAAAGCAAACAAACAAACAAAAAAGAAATAGGAACAAATGAAACCATTAGAAGAAAAGCAAGAGGAGGAAAGATCAAAGGTGGATGATCTGAGGGGGACCCCAATGTCGTAGGAACCTTGGGAGAGATCGTTGATGACAATCGTGCCATTGTATCTACGTCAGTGGGCTCGGAACACCTTGTCAGCATTCTTTCATTGGTGAACAAGGATCTATAGGAACCAAGCTGCCCTCCCTGCTCAGCCACAAGGTGCATGCGGTGATAGAGGTCCTGATGGAGGACACCAGTCCCCTAGTCGCTGTGATGAAGGTCAAAAAGGCCCCCCAGAAAACCTACACTGACATTGGGGGGTTGGACAATCAAATTCAAGAAATAAAGGAATCTGTGGAGCTTCCTCTTACACAACCCGAATATTATGAAGAGATAGGTATAAAGCCCCCTAAGGGGGCCAATCTCTATGGTCCACCAGGCACAGGTAAAACATCGTTAGCCAAAACAGTAAAACCAAACCTCAGCCACTTTCTTAAGAACACTTAAGAGTGTTTGGCTCTGAACTTATTCAGAAGTACCTAGGAGATGGGCCCAAACTTGTGCAGGAATTGTTTCAAATTGCTGAAGAACATGCACCATCCATTGTGTTTATTGATGAAATTGATGCCATTGGGACAAAAAGATATGACTCAAATTCTGGTGGTGAGAAATTCAGGGAAATATGTTGGAACTGTTGAACCAGTTGGATAGATTTGATTCAAGGGGAGATGTAAAAGTTATCATGGCCACAAACCGAATAGAAACTTTAGATACAGCTCTTAGCAGACCAGGCTGCATTGATAGAAAGATTTAGCTACCTCTGCCTGGCCAGAAGACCACAAAGTCCATCTTTCAGATTCACACGAGCAAGATGATGGGGGCCGATGATGTAATCTTGGATGACTTGATCATGACTAAAGATGACCTCTCCGGTGCTGACATCAAGGCAATCTGTACAGAAGCTGGCCTGATGGCTTTGAGAGAATGTAGAATGAAAGTAACAAATGAAGACTTCACAAAATCCAAAGAAAGTGTTCTTTACAAAAAACAAGAAGGCACTCCTGAGGGGCTCTATCTGTAAGTGAGCCACAGGCCTTCAACTAAATGGTTGGGAATTTTCCCAATCTCTACGAGGATGAGATTGGGGAAGTTGACCAGGGGGATCTATATTGCAGTTGTTGTTGTTTTTTATATGCTGTATGGTGGGGTCACATTTCATTATTTTTCCATGTGAGTATCCTGTTATTGCAACACCATTTGTTGAATTTTCATTTTTTTGTTGTTGCTTGGTTTTTTTTGGGGGGGGGAGTGCATGAACTGGAAATCAGGTCTCCTGCATGGCAGGCAATAATTCTACTACTGAACTACCTTTGCACCCCCAGTTGACTTTTATTTACAAAACATTGTGTATCTTTTTGAGTGTGATGTGTGGGAAGCCCTTTGGGTTGCGTTTGTCTGTTGGTCACTGCAGCACTGTTTCCCAGTAAAGTGTACTCTTTTAGAAGTGGGAAAAAAAAACAAATAAGTTTCCACCCACAATTGAGTGGCCACATCTCCCTGGCAACATCTCAATCAAATAAGTCCCACCCAACAATATTGAATCATGGTTTTACTGGGGTACACGACAGTTTCAACCTGGCACAAATGCCATCTATTTAACAATCTTCGTAAGTCACAGAGCTTTTTAAGATTGGAATGAACAGTGAGTTTCATACAACAGAACAACAGCTCAAAAATGTTTGTGGAAAAAACTGAACTCAGGTGAACCATCTCATTTATCTACCTAGCATTTATTTTTCCCAAAACCATGAAGGTAGGGCCACTATTACGCCATCGAGTAAGGAGCACTTCTGTTAGCCAGGAATTTATACTGAACCACATTACAAGCCTCTTCAATTTTCAGCCCATGTGTAACTGCCTTTGGTTCAAGTCCTGTTAACTAGCTCAGTTGATGCACATTTACAGACAAGTAAAAAAATGTATATCTAGCCTATATCAAAAGAGGTCTTGTCATCTGGCACATCTCCACACAGGAATAGCAGTGGTATAAGGCCCAGAGTTAACAGAAACCAGAACTCAGATGAACCAAAAATCTTCACTTTCATCTCTGTGGTTCTCTGCGTGCTGGCTTTTTCCTGGAGGCTGAAACTGTGGCTTGCAATGTCTTGTGTCTTCCCAGCTGTGTGACTAGAGAAAAAAGTACTCTTTTCTCCTGTAGTAAATACATACATACATATATATACACACACATATACATAAACACAAGATCTGGAAGATATTTTCTTATCGCTTGGCTTGGGTCATGTGACCCATGTGGCAGATCCAAGGACACCTCGGTGGCGAGAATGAGAAGGGAAAAATTTCCTCAAACAGGAAGTGAATGCTAAGCATGCAAAGCAATAGGTATCTATTACCCTGGGGAAGAAAGCTTGGCTTTACTAAATGCAATGTGGAATGCACCATGGCAATCTGTGTTAAGAAAGAACTCCCCTGGGCTGCATTATCTGAGACTTCTGGATTCATGGTGTAGCCTACTTTGTTCCAATTCCCTTCATTAGACAGATGGGCAGACAGAAGCTAGAAAAATAGAAGGTAATCCACCCCCATGAATCTTGCAAATAATGGGAATAAATCTAAATCACCACCAACCCATATGTGGTAGGGTGAACTGACTTCCTTCCTAACATGTACCTCCCAGGGCATAAGGAGGTATGACTGTGAAGTGGAATCTGGCAATTATAGCTAAGATGTTTTTTGACCTAATAGAGGGCAGAGAGGGGTTTCTTAGGCTGGTACTACTTCATGATGAAAGTTAAATCATGAAATTGTTGTGAGTTTAATGCAAATCTTTGAGGACAGCACAGAGGCCACCCTGAATGGAAGGCCTCACATTCCACCCTCTGCCTCCTCCCCACTCTATCACGGGCCCATCCCATTTCCTCCCCATTTCATCTAGTGAACTCACTCAAACAGCACTCTACTGCCCTTCCTTTCAAACACTGAGCCATTTATATTTACATAGGGTTTTAAATTTAGATTCCGGGGTGAACAATAATCTTGCTCCATAGCTGTTTAACTGAAATTAACCTAAATGTAACCTTGAATTGGGAAGATGACATTTTTCTGCTAATGTATGAAAATGGGAACTCTTGAGCTAAGTTTATTTCAATTATTCAGAGATAAAGAACAAAATCTCTTCTGGGTAAGAGTCGATTAAATTCAGAGCTAGGCTCTTCCAGGTCCTATCCCCTATTCTTACCTGCAACATCAGGGTAATCCAATTTCTAGTGTCCAGTTCTCATGCCACCCTCTGTCCCACTGGCATCTGCTTAAGCACAGGCTGCCTGCTGGACTGAGACATGAGGCTCTCTCTCCACCTGGAATCCATTGCCCTCTATAGTTCTCATCTGACCATGAAGCCTCTTCCAGCCCGATGACCCTCTCAGCACTTCCAGTCTTCCCTGGGGCCCCAAACCACTCATCCACATTCTCTGATTGCTCTAGGGCCAAAGAACTAGGTGGGCTGTCCTTGAACCTACCTGCCTAGGGCCACCTCCATCATTGCTACCCTTTCAGGGTAATACCCGCTGCCCCAGTGCTGTATTGGCCCTGGGGCTTCTCTAGGAAGTGAATGCTTCTTTGGGCTACACCCTCAGAGCTGACGCATAAAGTCTGAAGCTCTCAGATTCCTCTGAATTTATGAAGGTATGTCCTTCACACGCGCACACACACCCTTGGAACTTTGACTCCACTTCTACCTACCAACATCCAAGCTCTAATCTGATCTTCCCTAATTCTCCCTCTTCGACCTCTTTTGAATCCCTTTTGGGGAGGAAAGCTACTGTTTCACTTTCCCCAACTCTATGGCTCATGGAACTATATAAGCCCATGCCTCCCATTCTCTAAATTTTGGTATTTAGTCACCCAATTTAAAAATTGGGGTGGGGGGAATACTAAACAAAAACCTCTCTGACTCAAACACTTAGCTCTTTCACATAAGAAACACTTCGCTCTGCCAGACCAGGGACTCTAAATTAACTGGTCAACACTGGAGGATGCTAAGGGATTATCAACTCATTGTTTTTTAAAGGTGGCAAATAAAAGGAAAGCATTCCCACTTACTTTGATGTTCTATATGATGTGTACCTCACAGCAACCAAATTGTAGATGGGAGAACTTGCTCCTTATAGAAATATCCCAGTTTACAAATTAGGAATAAATGTTACACTTATGAAATCAATCATTTACAACTACTAACAAACTAATGCATCTAGGCATCAGACGTCAACAGTGACAAACATCAAAAAGATGGGGCACAGGCATTATGTACCACTTAATAGAAGCTATACGCCACTGTCTATGAAGTATTCTGATGTAAGTAAGTAAATAAACTGATCAAGTCCTAGAACCTGTTCACAGGAAACACAGAGGATAGGGAAAGGTGTAAAACTGCCCCCTCGAAGATGTAATCAGCAAAATCTGGACTGGAGGAAACTACAGGACAAACAATTTTACTTTCTGCAGCAAACAAATTCCGAAGAAAAAGAAAACAAGAAAAGGGGAAACCGATAGAATAAAAAATATTTAAAAAACATATGACCCAACCATAATATGAGTCGTGTTTTGATCCAGGTTTAGGAGAAAAAAGAAATAAGTGTAAAAAAAAGGTACGACGTTAAAAGAATTTGCTTGATTTAGTGTTGGTGACCTTAAAGAATTATTGATAGTTAGAGGATGTAATGATGGCACTATAATTCTGTTTAGAAAAAAGACTCCTGACCTTTTGGAGGGGCGTACTAAAATATTTACAAATGAAATTAAATTATATCTGGGATATACTTCAAAATAATATAAAGTTACATGCAACGTAGCATCCCGGATTCAATTCTGGAACACAAAAAAAGAATGTTAATAGAAAAACTGAGAAAATTGGAATAAAGTCTAGATTTAACTAATAATTATATATCAATTATTATTTTCTTCATTTTAACAAACGCACTGTAGTAATATAAGATATTAACAATGGGAAACTGAATTTCTCTGTTCTATCTTTACAGCTTTGCTGTAAATCTAAAACTATTCCAAAACAAAATGTTTTCTTATTTTGCTGTAAATCTAAAACTATTCCAAAACAAAATGTTTTCTTATTTTGCTGTAAATCTAAAACTATTCCAAAAAAATATTTATTAAAATATGATGAGGGGCCATGTGACAGTGACTTAGTGGCAGAATTCTCACCTGCCATGCCAGAGACCCAGGTTCAATTCCTGGTGTCTGCACATACCAAAAAAATATATATATATACATATTTTTTAAAGTATATATATATATATATATATATAATGAGAAGTAAGAAAGGGATGAAAGTGGGGATGCAAGATTAATCAAGAATTGATGATTTTTTGAAGCTGGATGATGAGCATAAGGAGTTTACTATACTACTCTGCCTCCTTTTGAGCAAGTTGCAAGTTTGTCATAACAAAAACAAATTAAAATATATTCTCATCTAAAGCTTAAGAGTATACATAAACGTTTAAAATGTGATGATTTGAACTTTGGTCTCTCTGTATCATTCCTTTCTTTAAGACAACGGTACTTAAAGGATTGGGTAAAGGCAGGAATAGAAATAATTGGAGTGCCACAGCATTCAATATGGAAATATTACCTAAATACATGATTTGCTTATTTTCCTGTTTTGCCATTAGAGCACCACAAATTTCTTCTTCTTCCATTATCTTTTTTAAATCTTTTTTCACCTCCATTTTTAGCAGTCTCTAAATCTCTTCTGCTGCCATGTGTCTATCACATATCACTTAGCAGAAGGTCCTACTGCACTATTATGAAACATCAAAATTATCATGGTTTAAAGGAGACAGAGGCTTGTTTCTCTTACACAGGAAATAAATTGGTAGTCAGCCGTCGGGACTGTCATGCAGCTTCACAAAGTTTTCAAAGACTCATGTCCTTCCCATCCTCTTGTCCTCAATGCATAGGATGCAGTCCCTGTTCTCATGTTTATAATATTGCTTCCAGAGTTCCAGCCATCACACCCACATTCCAGGCAGCAAGAAGGGAGGTTAAGCACCTTCACTTTAAGGAAACTTTGCAGGAGTCCCACATAATAGTTATGCTAACATTTCATTAAAACCAAAACATATCCATATAGCCACTGCTAGATGTAAAGCAGAGGGCTGTAAATGGGCCCCAGGATGTCCTCCATAACCAGGGAACTATGACTGAGGAAGGAGGGGAGAATGGATATTCTGTGGCAATTACCAAATTGCCACAATCAGTAATGGGGAAAATCTGAACATGCATCTAATACATGCTGCAACACGGATGAATCTTGAAAGCATTAATAAAACAACAAACTGTCACAAAAGAACAAATATTGTATGACTCCACTTTAAATGAAATATCTAGAACAAGCAAATGCATGGAGACAGAAAGTAGAATAGAGGATACCAGGAGCCTGGGGGAGAGGGATGGAAAGTTAGTACTTAAGAGTTTCTGTTTGGGGTGATGAAAAAGTTTTGGTAACGGATGGTGGTGATGGTAGCACAATGTTGTTAATATAAATAATGCCACTTAACTGTATGTTTAAGAATGCTTAAAATGCATATGGAATAAAAATAAATAATAAGGGGAACAAATGTTAAAATAAATTTAGTTTGAAATGCTAGTGATCAGTGAAAGGAGTGGTAAGGGGTATGGTATGTATAATTTATTTTCCTCTGTTTTCATTTTATTTCTTTTTTTGTTGTCTTTTTATTTCTTTTTTTTTGAATCGATACAAATGTTCTAAGAAATGATCGTGATGATGAATATGCAACTATGTGATGATATTGTGAATTACTGATTATATATGTAGAACGGAATGATTATATGTTAGGAATGTTTGTGTTTCTTTGTTGTGATTTTTTTAATTTAAAATTAATTTTAAAAAAGAATGGTTAACATGGGAATTTTTGTGTTATATATATGTTACCACAATAAAAATAGTAAGTTGAAGCTGCAATGGCAGAGCAGCCCAACCATGATGTATGCCCAAAGTCCAGTACAATTGACACAGATCTAGAAGTGTGTCATTCCACACCCACTGCTGACATACACATGCACACATGGATTGGTTTGACTGAAAGTTAGGAAACTGCCTGTAGCTTCACCCTTCATAGCAAGATGCCATCTATCTGCACCAGAAGCATCTATCTGCATCTGTGCATTTGGGTCGGCACCATGTATCGCGCTGCCTCCTCCCGCTGTGACTGTGATGTCCTCTGAACCTAAAATGGAATCCTTATAGATGCCTTCTGGCAGCCCTGCCGACCCTCTGGGAGACCTTCTGGCCTCCTGGCCAGTCTCCAGAGACATTCCTGTCGTGCTGCCTGTGAGGAGACACATTCTGGGCTCCCTGCCCACGCCCAAGCTCCTGCTCACACGGGTATAGAGCTGTGTTTATTTGGGTCAGTCCTTCCGACTGAGTATTCTGGTGCCATTAAGGAAGCTCACTTGAATGCTGCGCATATGCCAACCGTGCAAACGGCACGTTGGGGCGCCAGTTGCCCAGTAAAAGCAATGAGGAATGGTGGAAAGTGCACCTGTTATCTGAGACTGAGGATTAAAATGAGGCTCTTCTAAGTTTCTGGGGTGACATCTTGGGAAACTCATTTAGATCCTCTGAGCCTCAGTTTCCTCATATGCCAAATAGGAGTATTGTGACATACTCAGATTTCCTTGCAAGCTTATTGTGAGGCTCCACTGCTATGAGAGATCACATGTCAACGTGTTTTACTTTGCAAAAAAAAAAAGAAAAAAAAATGTGGCCATTATTATCAACCTAACGAGAATATGGCCAACTTAGAAAAAGAACAGAAAAACAAGTATTGATGATGTGGGTCAAGCCAACCTGAGTGGGGCTAAAAAAAAGAAATATATTCAGTGGCTGAGAGATTTCAGAGTCGAGAGATTATCCTAGAGGTTATTCTTATGCATTATATAGATACCCCTTTTAAGTTTATGGGGTATTGGAATGGCTGGAGGGAAGCACCTGAAACTGTAGAGTTGTGTTCTAGCAGCCTTGTTTCTTGAAGATGATTGTATAATGATATAGGTTTTATAATGTGACTGTGTGATTGTGAAAACCTTGTGTCTGATGCTCCTTTTATCCAGGGTATGGACAGATGAGCAAAAACAGACGGATGGAAAATAAATCAATAATAGAGGGGACAAAGGGTAAAATAATTGAGTAGATGGAAATACTAGTGGTCAATAAGAGGGAGGGGTAAGGAGTACAGGATGTATGAGTTTTTCTTTTTTCTTTTTATTTCTTTTGCTGGAGTACCACAAATGTTCTAAAAACTGATCATGGTGTTGAATACACAACTGTGTGGTGATATACTGTGAGCCATTGATTGTACACCATGTATGGACTGCATGTGTGTGAATATTTATCGATAAAAATATTTTTTAAAAAAGAAAGAAAAAGAGTAGCCAGTGCCAAATCTACAGGATAAAAAGATGAGACAAAAAGGATTGGTGAAATTATACCTGTCCCAAAGTGCTAAATGCTAAATGACTGCACCCACAAGTAAATTCATAATATTCTAGCCAACATTTCCATTTACTATTAGCTATTCTTCACATGAACCACTACTCAAAAGAGTAATTCTATTGTTAAATTTTCCTTTCTCTCCTCACTGGAAGGGTAGAATAAATTTTATTCCTTATAACTAAGTCAGGTATAAAATAAAGTTAGACTACCCTCTGTCCCCATCTCAACAGCAAAGACCCAAAACACCCACCTAGAATTTTCCGGCCAAGAAATCAACCAAGACTCATTTCCATTGATAAATAGAAGGCTTCAGGCACAAGTGTACAAGTAATTCTGCACACATGGATCAATGTTGGGATATGTGAGTTCTATAAATACTACATTAGCTACATAATAAATCCAGCAGAATGTTTATAATTTTGTAGAGTTTTTAACAAGGGAAATCAGAAACCCTTTAGTTTTTGCCAAAAGGAGCTTTATTTTACTCAATATAAAATTAAAATAGTTTTTTCTTGCTACTTTAATATTAATATTTTTATCTAAAGCTTGATCCAAGACTAAACTTCTGTGATTTGACATAACAAATTGTGCCCCATAGGTAAAACAAAAATAATTTGGGCACTGTTTAGGAGTTAGGGGGTTTTGCCTGATTTAACTTTAGAGGATGATTTCTCTCAGTTTCTGAAGAACCCAGTCCATGTCTTGACTGCAGAAGCCACAGAGGTCAATGAGCAGATTGACCATGTGCCGGATTGAAGCTATTATGGACCCCAGAAAAGCCACGTCCCTTAATCCTCATTTAAAAAGTGAGAGCTTTTTTATTGTTTCCATGGAAATGTGACCCACCCAGTTGTGGGTGGTAACATTTGATTAGATGGGTTCCATGGAGATGTGTCTCCGCCATTCAAGGTGAGGTTGCTTACTGGAACCCTTTAAGAGAGAACCATTTTGGAAAAAGCTTGAGAGCCACCAGAATCGACAGAGTCAGCAAAACGGACAGAGCCCGGGAGAAGCCATTGAAGAATTCTGGAGAGAAAGCTAGCAGATGTCTCCATGTGCCTTTCCAGTTGAGAGAGAAACCCCAAATGTCGTTGGCCTTCTTGAACCAAGGTATCTCTCCCCAGATGCCTTAATTTGAACATTTTTATAGCCTTCCCCTAATTTGGACATTTTCATGACCTTAGAATTGTAAACTTGCAACTTATTGAATTCCCCTTTTTAAAAGCTGTTCTGTTTAGGTATATCGCATTTCAGCAGCTTGCAAACTGAAACAGACCATTTGTGAACTTTTCCTGTGAACCACAGCTGAAGCAAAGGACCTCTTCACTGTGAGGAATTTTTCCTGGTGAGATGAGAAATTTCTCACTCCAATTTCCCTAAATCCACAACTGCATAGAACACACACACACAGGCGCGCGCGCGCACACACACACACACACAGAGAGTCCAGAAAAGGAATCCAATCTAGGAGTGCAAGAGGCCGTGCCTGGCAGCATCTGACTTTCGTGGTCACAAAGGGAGATTTTGGCAGGGGGCCACAATGGTATTTTGTGTCTCCCAAACGCAAAGTCTTTAAACTACACTGCAAAATTTGCATAATTTACAGTGTATGATTTTTCACGAAGAATTAGGAAAACAAGATAGGAGGATTAGTTGAATTTTTTTCCAGTTAACAATACTAGAATTTGTGGTTTCCGAAACACAGGTCTAGGTAAATTTCTCAATAAGAATTTTGTAAATCTTTGTACTTCACCCACCACATTGAGACCCCAAGAACAGAAAACACAGCTTATCCATCTTTGTTAACACAAAGCCAGGAGTGCATCTCCTAACATTTAATAAATAAATGCTAACTGAAAGAATGAAGGAAACCAGAACAGAACAAGTCAAAGGATGGACGTGAATCCCTGACATGAGCCCATTTTTTGTATGAGAATTTATCAAGGGTTAATATCTTTCATTCTGCTAATGACACATTCTCTCACATTTGAATTTTCTGCTGTCAAGAGGAGCTAAGCATTGAGAGACAACAGCACCATGCTGGGAAATACAGCCCATTGCTGAAAAGCAGGTGTTCTATTCTTGCAGACGGAGATATTAGGGGACAAGTAGCAGAGAGATGAAGTTGATTTCCATGCTGTGTTTTGGTCACATAGAGCAAGAAGCAAGGTGATATGTTGCAAGAAAAATGGGCTCAAGCTCAGGTAAAGGCTGGAAATTGAGTTTTTAAGATACAGTACATCAAGACCTATTCTGTACCAAGTAGTTAAGTAAGATGAAGTCTCTGTCCACTAGATTATAAACAGGGTCTAAAGCAGAGAGCACTAGGCTTGCCCTCAGTGCATCCCAACTTTCTAGTATTCCCAAAGTATGTCCCATGGAACCCCATTTATCTTGGAACTTTGATAAAAATCAATAAATAAGGGTGTATAGACTGTACGTGTGTGAAGATCTGTCAATAAAAATATTTTTAAAAAGAAAGAAGTAAATAAAGGTGGTCAAATAAACACTAGTCATCCTATCTCCCTCTTCAGATTTACAAGGTACATTTATATGGTAAAGAAAGCTGTTTAATTTTATGCACTCAGGGTTTTCCCCAAATTATTTGACTATGAGCTCTTTATTCACAAAGTACTTTCCAGAACTAAATTAGAAAACTCTATGCCAGGAAACTTACATTTGCTGATATCTAAGTTTTCTTTAAGTGCTAACATTCTGTATCATTGGGTGTCATCATTTTTTAGAAGTGACAGAGAATTGCACCAAAAGAACAAGAGCAGGGTGGGCCATGGTGGCTCAGCAGGCAGAGTTCTCGTCTGCCGTGCTGGAGAACCGAGTTCGATTCCCAGTGTCTGCCCATGTGGAAAAAAAAAAAAGAACAAGAACAGAAGAGTTGATGTCTGGAGATTAAGATTTAGCAAAGTATTAACTTGAAGACCAAGGTGGAAAGAAACAGTGGGCATCACTGCCCCAAACTGAAATATTCTTGATAAAAAACTTGAACTTGAATCCGATCAAGGCTGTCCATAGCTCACCATCAATTTAGAGGGATGCAATCAAGAAAATCCAGACCTGAGTGACTCTAGAAGATGACATGCTGTCATCAACAAATAAATTTCAAATACATAAATTTCCAGACATTTCAAGTAAATGTCAAAAAAAAAATAATAAAGAAAGGTAGGTGGAAACTGTAGATTAAAATACAACTAAGAGGCCCATCAACCTTGTACTATTTGAGTTGTATCTGGATGAAACACTTAGGGTATTTTAAACACTTTTTAGATACTTGATGATAAGAAATTATTGCTAATTTTTAAGTGTGACAAAAGTATTTTGGTTGCTGTGTGATTGTAAAAACCTTATGATGACACTCCCTTTATCCAGTATCTGGGTAGAGGAGTAATAAAATAAAGATATGCATGGAAAATAATAATAAGTTGGTAATATGATGAAAAAATACCCCTGCATAAACTGTGGATAATAGTAACAGTACTACTTTCAAAATCTTTAATCAACTATAACAAATGCAACTACTGTTAAAAAAGTACAATTGAGAAAAAGAAGTGCTATCATCAACTGTAACAAATTTTCCACACCAATGCAAGTGTTGGTGGTGGGGTGGTGTATGGAAATCCTCTATTTTATGCATGATTGTTCTATAAACTTACAACTTCCCTAATAAAAAAAAATTATTTAACTATATTGTTTATAATTTCGTAAATCTTTTTATTTACAAATGCATTCCAAAATATTTATGGACAAATTATATGTTGTCAAATAGTGAACATTAATGTAAACCATGGACTATCGCTAAAAGAATAATTATAAAAATGTTCTTTCATCAAATGTAACAAATACACCACACTAAATCAAATTGTTAATAATAGGGTAATATATGGGAAATCTGTTTTTTACGCATGATGTTTCTGTAAACCTATAACTTCTCTAATTAAAAATAAAGTAAAAATTATATGTTTTCTAGGATTTGCTACAAATAAAATGGGGAAGGAGGGCATAAATTTTGAAAGATTGGCCATAGTAAATGGGTACAAAAGGGTTTGTTATACTATTCCTCTCACTTTGATAGTTTCAAAATTTTCCAAAATAAAACGTTTTTAAAGGGCAGTTAGAAGAAAAAGAAAGGGCAAAGAGATTGTTACTAAATACGGAGTTTAGAAATCCATGAAAGGAAGGAATTGGGGGCAGGAGGGAGCAAAACAGCATAGATGCAACAAAGAAGTCAATAAGGAGAACTAAGAAAAGAAAGAAATTTCTATGGTGTTTTGAGAGAGGAAAGCAGATTGAGGGGATTCAAGGAATGGTGCCTGGTAAAGAAATGCTGCAAGCAGTTAAAACATCTCATTTGAGGAAGATAATTATAAAAAGAGATGGTGGTTGGAGGTCAAGCGAAGGTTTGTCAAAATGAATGAAACACACACATTGACTTCATTAGCCTTTTTTTGCTACTTAGTTCAATATTTGTCATGTGCTTCTTTTATTATGTTGGAATTAGACATGGAAAAAAACTGTCATTGAGAAATATAAAGACTCAGTAATTGCTTCTTTCAAATTTCATTTTTGTGACTTGCTCTTTCACAGTGTTCACCCTATACTTCTTTGAAGGAAGGAGAAAACACGACCTCACAGCTTCAATAGTAATCAGAAAGCTTGGATAAACAATTTCAATTCAAATCTTTCTCCCTTATGAACTTTCAAAGGCATAGAGACCCCACTTCCTTCAACTATTAAATATGTCCTACTTCAAAATCCCCTGTTTTTTTCTGACTACATTAATGATCGTCGTTTTTATTGTGTCAGGGGTCCCCAAGGCCACCCCCAGGTTTGATGATTCATATCCAGGTTTCACTCAGCATATAGTTGTACTCACGGTTGAGAATGATTGTGGTAAAAGGACGCAAAGCAAAATCAGCAAATGGAAAAACTGAATGGGGTGAGATCCCAAAGAAACCAGGCATAAGCTTCCAAGAGTTATCTCCCGATAAATGCGCTAATTCCTCCAGCAATAAGTTGTGACAGCATGTGAAGTGTGGTCTACCAGGAAAGCTCACTAGAACCCTCAGTGGCCAGGGTGCTTACTGGGGGCTGCTCACCTAGGTGTGGCCTGGCATGTACTAAAATTCCAAACCTGCAGGAGGAAAGCAGTTGCTCAGCATCTCCCACATCGTTGGTCCCAACAGTCCAGGCACAGCCAGCCACTCTCATCTGTTATGGGATGGTGGGAAACCTCCCAAAGGCCGAATGTCCAGATGCCAACCAAGGGCCAACCTTCAGGCTTGCTTTGTTAACCCTTCTCTGCAACCTATAAGAAACCCCATCATCCTGCAGGATCAGTCAGTTCTGACCTTCTGCGAACTTGTAGTCTTTCATACTCTCGCCAGGCCCTCTTTCTGGAAATCCCTTCCATGGTTTTCATTCCATGCTGCACAGGACTGTTTCTGTCCTTTTGTTCCAGAAAAAGGGATTAAAGGGCAATCTTATGGTGAGATACTGAAGGGCATGGCTGACCCCAAGCTAAAACTCTTTTTATTTTTTATTTTTTCAAAATAATCTGAAGTCAGAACACCAAACATCTCGGTGATGGAGGAGTTATACAGAGAAGGTAGGATTTAACAAATGAATATGATTGCTGAATCATTATATTGATATTCCTTTTAATCCCTAGTGTCTAGGAGTAGCTAGTAATAAAAACTTAAAAATGCGGAATTGTAACCCACACCAAACTCTGAAATCTGTTCTATAACTAACTGCTGCGATGTGCTTTGGCATTGCTTTTTGTATATATGTTATTTTTCACAAAAAAAAAGTCGATTGTGTGAAAGAGAGTGATAAGGGGTATAGGAAAAAAACAGGGGGAACAAAGGTTAAAATATATGGGGTAAATACTAGTGGTCAATGAGAGGGACGGGTAAGGGGCATGGCATGTATGAGTTTTTTCTTTTTTCTTTTTTGGAGTGATGCAAATGTTCTAAGAAATGATCATGGTGATGTATATACAAATATGTGACGATATTGTGAGTTATTGATTGTATACCAAGAATGGAATGATCATATGGTAAGAATGTTCATGTTTGGATGTTGTTATGTTTAAAAAATAAAAAGTCAATTGTGGATAAATGGGTGGTTCAGTGGTGGAATGTTCACCTTCCATGCAGGAGACCCAGATTCGATTCCAGGACCATGCACCTAAAACAACAACCACCAAAAAAAAAAAGTTGATTGTGATGATAAAAAAATTTTTTAAAATTTAAAAAGTCAAACATCTAGAAAATGGAAACCCTTCAGAAGACCAACCTATGACGTCTTGATGAGAAATCTATATCCTCTTATTCCAAGTTTCTATCCCTACCCTTGGTAGCATGGTATCTCCAAACTTGAACTAAAATGGCGTTTGCCCTAACTAGCTTGTGGCTTCTTTAGAAAGCAAGCACAGTTGCTTCTTTCTAATCCCCAGGTTTCTCACCTGGCCAGAGGAAGGGAATAGGCAGAAGTTTTACCATAATAAATTCTGCCAGTTCTATTTGCCTCATGTTTCACGTGACCTAGTTTCCATTCTCAAGGCCATAATGCTAGTTAAGGCTTTTAGTTCCTCCTGCTTAGATTACCTCTGAAATCTCCTAATTGGCCCCTCTCCTTCTAGTAATAGCTAGTATATTAATTCCTAAACCACAGCTATGATTTTTAAGTTACTCTATGATTTAAAATTTTCAATGTTGCCTATTACCTACTGAATAAAACTTACACTCCTTGGCCTAGCATTAAGACCTTCCATGATTTGACCTCAGTCTCTGTTTCTAGTCACATCTTTCTCTACTCCTATTTTTCCATAATCCCACCACTTCTGAAGCAAACAAGGCAACCATTTAATAATGCATTCTAAGATAATTTAGTCAGAAATAGTATCGAATAGCCAATTTTAAAAAAGATAATGTACTTTTTCTACAGTGAAAATTTCTCTCCAAGCTGTTAGGTAAAGAAAAGGATCGAGGGCCTCATTTATAAAATCAGCTAAACTCTGTGGTTCTTTACCTTTTGCCTTCATACTGGAATCATCTGGAGAACGTTAAAACAAGCTGATGTCTGGCCCCCGCCCCTTAAGTTTCTGATTCAGTTGATCTGGAGTGCGGCCTGGACACAGAGATTTTAAAAGCTCCCCTGTTATTCTAATGCACAGCCAGGATGGATACACAATGGCATAAGCAATCTACCTCTGCCCAAAACAGACTATGCAACACTTGCAAAATACCCTGCGTGCATCTTTTTAATTCTATGTTTCTGTTCTGTGTTCTGTAATTTACTATCCTCTCCTCAATTGCCATCTCGCCTCACTGAAGTCGAACTCAGTGCCGTTTTCTTAAAAGACTTCCCTGCCCTCCAGCTGGAAGACCCCTCACCTTACTCTAAAGACAAAAATGTTTGTTCACACCCCTAGCTCCTCTCTCACCTCTTATTCACGTGCCTGTGCTGCCCTTTTGCCTTCAGTGCCTCTCCAAGCACCCTTCTCATAGTTGATTTTTAATCAAATTTTGTGGTTCAGTGTTACATGAGAATTCGAAAATTCAAAACATGGGTTTTGTTTTGTGTTTTTTTTGTTTTTTTTACAGGAGTTGTGTAAATGAGAAATTCACCCAGTAAATTAAGTACAATTATTCTAATACTTTGCATGTCGGGAATTGTTCTGAGATTAAAACGCTCTCCCCTGCCCATTTTAGAGTTTGAAATCATCTGTATTGAGTACATTGATTTCATTTCTCACTGAGAACTTGACACTTTTCAGGCTGCCAAGTTCAAGATTGTTTATATGGGATTCCAAAACGAAAGAAAATAAAAATAGTCACCTCTACCATACTGTCACCTGTTATGTATTAGGCTGGGTTTGTTCCCCAATTTTAGGACAGAACAAGGAAATGAGAATTAACATGCATCGTTGGTTTGCAATAGCTTGATTTTCTTTTCCTGATTGCTTCAGGGCTGACAGCTCACCTGTATTTTAAAACAGACACCTGCTAATTCAATCTCCCAGCCTTTAATCTCACCTTCTATCCCAGGCATTTTAATTACCCTACAATTAATATACTCCTGGTTTTACCCACAAGGAAGGGTGGAATAGGAGGAGGTTGATGGGAGAGGCTGGCCTGATATTAATTCATAGCCCAGATACCCTGGATTCTTTGTTCCTGAAGGAGATCTACCTGCTTTTATGTCCTTAATCCTGATTCATTCTAACAACTGGCCACAAAAACACTTCACCACCACACCTCCCCAACACACCCCCACAAAGTAGTAAAAGAGGGTATGTCATATCCTGTAATATAATCATCAGTTTCTCACTTTCAATACAAATGTAGGTCTCTGACCAAACCTCCCCTGGATTGCACTGCACGAACCTGGAGACCCTATCTTTAAGTGGGAGGGGAACGTGGGTTGGAATACTGGCTCTACGTGAGAAAGCAACAAAGAGAGCAAAAGTTTCTGAAGAAGTTGGGAGAGGAGGGAAAGGAAAAAATGAGTCAACAGAGGTGTTTTTCTCTGCCCTTTGGATATTTTCCATGACCCTTGGATGAATTTCAAATTCTCTGTGGAAGACTCAAGGCCCCAGCCTGTACCCTATTATATATTTTATATATGTATATATATATTATAGCTATTCTGAACTAAGTAAGGTCAATGTGCCAACCTCTTCCCAAAAGAAAACCAAGCTGGGGGTCCTCTGGGGTCACAGTGGAGCCTCTTCTGCAGTACAGTCCACCCACCCACCCTGCCTCCCTAGAAACTGACCTTCAGCTGTGCCTGGGGTCTGATGCTGTGCATAGGTAGTCCTTTGAATGAGTATTTGTCCAGGAGGACATGGCGGCAGTTGGTCTCTGGCCATCTAGCCCAGGCTGCGTACTGGGGCTGTGCTTCCCCCTCACTCCTGTGCACATGGGAACAGGGCTTTGCAGAGAAATTTTACCTGTCTTGGCAGAATTTACTTTTTTTCTTTCTCTCCAACATGGGCTCTGCTGATCACTTTAAGGAGCCATTTGAGAATTCTACAGGGTCCAGCGTCTTCCCCCTTTAACACTCCTAAAACAGCCTTCTCCAGATCCCGGTTTTGAATTGCAGAGAATTAAAACGCCAAGCTTTTGCCTTGGTGCCTTATTAATGTTGACTGACCACCAACTTTGTACTGAGAAATTTACAATTTATTTCAATTAAGCCTCCCATTGAGGTTCCATATTGGTGCCCTTGTCCCCATTTTACAGGTGAAGACACTGAGGCACAATGTCTCACCTTACTTGGAGCAAAGGTTCTCCCAACTGTCTAACTATGACACGCAGTTTCACGCTTGTACTCGGTAAGTTCAGTGCTTGAAGTGACATGTGTGATGCTTCATTTAAATTTGAAAAAAGTAGAAAGAAGGTGATTTATCCAATGGTATGCCCACTCTTTGCAATGATCTGGAAAAATGAGAAAGGCTATGTTATGGTTTCTGAGAAATTAAAGAGGCACCTTTCCAAACCCAATTCCTCTCCAGGAGTAATTAAGATGTGTGCCAAGTGCCGACAATTTGTGATTAAATAGATTTGGAAATGTGGCAAGAACTTCAGCCTGTAACCAGGTCAGCACTGCTGCTGCAGAGGCCACTGTTGCTGTCTCATGCTTGCCTCTTTCTTAAATCCCGACTATGTATTAACTTGAGAGTACACACAACACAAAATTTTAAATGATTTACTTAGTTTCTCCTTGAATTTTCTACTTTAAATTTTTATAGGTCTTTTGAAAAATCCCTTCACTTGTCTCCTGATTATCATTTTTCTAGTTCTTCATTTTACAAATGAAACCACAAATTTTTTCTTGGGAGTCAGATGCAGGGTTCCTTCCACTCTTGCATGCTACCTCTGTTCTTCAAACAGGAGGGTAAAGAAAATGATCATGAGGCAGCATCTGAAAGCAGATATTACAGATCTGGGCCAAAGCTTGGATTTGGGCTAAAATATTTTCTAGATTCAGGTAGATATAGGTTGTTCTGCTTTTGTAAAAGAGCATATCATCTGTTGCTTAACTTTTTTAAAAAATAGTATTATTGACAAATCCTCACATACATACAGTCCATACGTGGTGCACAATCAGTGGCTCACAATATCATCACATAGTTGTGTATTTATCACCACTATCATTTTTAGAACATTTGCATTACTCCAGAAAAAGGAATAAAAAGAAAAAAGTAAAAACTCATGCATCCCTTACCCCTTACCTCGCCCTCTCATTGACCACTGGTATTTCAATCTATCCAATATATTTTAATCCATATCGTCCCTATTATTTATTTATTTTTATCTGTATTTTTTTTTTTTACTCAACTGTCTTTACCCTGGATAAAAGGAGCATTAGACACAAGGTTTTCACAATCACACAGTTACTTGTAAAAGCTATATCGTTATGCAGCCATCTTCAAGAAACAAGGCTATTGGAACACAGCTCAGCAGTTTCAGGTACTTCCCTCCAGCCACTCCAACACACCATAAACTAAAAAGGGATATCTGTATAATACATAAGAACAACCTCCAGGATAACCTCTTGACTGTTTGAAATCTCTCAGCTACTGTGTTGCTTAACTTTTTACAAACATAGTAAAGTTTCTCAAACTTCTTTTGAGATCCTCCGTGGGAGGAAACTTCCTAGCTTAAATGTTATTTTTCAAAAGAACTGAAGCACATAGCCAGCCTTTGCTGATTTCTGCTACCTAGCCCTGTACTGCTGGCTGGAGCCTCCTTGCATCTAGCATCTTTTCTGAAATATCGTCCTATAACCCTGGTTCTCAAATGCCAGGAGAAACCCCTGGTGAGTTTTGAAAATCCCGGTGCCCAGGTCATGACCCCAGACCAGCCAAATCCGAATCCCTAGGGGTTGCTCCTCGGCATGGGATCCATATTCTTCAGCTTTCCTGATGATCCCAGTAAGTCCAGGCAAATCCAACAGCCTACAAATTCCTTCTGGGCTCTATTTCATCAAAGGGCAAGCTTAAGTAAATCCCCTGTCAGATTGTAAAGCTTCTAGAACAGGGATGAGCATCTTTCCACAGCCTGTTTTAGTAAATGGAATTTTATTGGAACATAACTACATCCATTCATTCACAAGTTGTCTATGGCTTCTTTCAGACCATGATGGTGGAGCTGAGTATGACAGTAGAGACGGTTTAGCCCACAAAACCTAAACCATTTACTATCTGTTCCATCAGGGGGTTTGCAGGAGACCGAAACTTGTCTGATGTATCTTTTCCTCCCACAGGGAAGATCCAAGCAAAGGGCTCTGCACTTGGTAGAAGCCCAGATGAATTCCATTGAAATTAAGGGAACTGAAATGAGCTGAATTAAACTGAATCTTCTTCAACAAAGTATCTGAAAACAATCCAAAGTATTATGCTTCTGAAGAGTATTATATAAGTAATTCATAAAGACCCCAAAGCCTTTATTTGAAGATAGAAAGGAATACCTAGTTACTGAAAGTGCAAGCACCTGTAATTATGACTGTGCAATTTCTGTTCTGGTGGATCGAGAAATCTCCCCTGAACCTTTAAGTTGTACCCGGGAGGCTGCCACCCAGTTTAACCAAGTGTAAAATCTAATCTACTGAAGCACGCCCACTGGAGGGCTTAATAGTCCTTACTGTGCACACATACACACACACATACACACACAAATCTGTAAGTTTTTATTTGTTCTTTTCTTTGGCCCAACAAGTTCTCCCTATGGAAAACCTCACTGGTTTTCTTAAAAGGTGTCATTACTTTCTATTCTTTACTTCCCTAATTCCTAGAACTTTCTTCCCATGTGAACAGGTATGTCAGCATAAATATGTCAACAAATTTCATTATTTGACATAGTCTATAAGTGACGGGAAACTGCTCTGAATTTAATTTCCTTAATGTCAAATCAACTTAACTAGGGAATTTATCAGTCACCTTACATTGGTAGAGGGGCTTCTAACACCCTCCCAAACTAAGGTGTTCTTATATTTTAAATTTGTTAATGTGGATGCTCATGAAGAACAAATGGCACACTTTAGTGTCAGATAACTCAAGCTTGCCCAGAGGAAAGCTTTGGGCGGACAACCCAGGAGTAGGAGAGATCAAGGTTTGCATTTGGACTCTTCTCACTTACTAGTCACTGAACTTGAAAAGTTCCTGAATCTCTCCCAACATTATAAATGAGATAATAAAAGAGTTATAAGGATTAATGACATGTTAAGAACTTGATGCAATGCCCAGCACCTAAGAAGCATTAAATAAATGCTATCTTCTCTTATGGTCTTAGCTGAAATTAACTGACTGCAATAGGAGCTTACATCCTTGAGCCAGATAGTTCTAGAGAACCATAACCCATATTTTCATGAAAGGAAGACACATGATATGCTATCCCATGATTGTTACATCAAATCTGGGTGTGTGCACCTATTTAATTTAAAAACACAAATCTCTTATAGCGTCTACTAAGTAAAACATTACAGCATTTCATGCCTCTTAATAGTCAAATCTCCTTCCTGTCTAGAAAGTCATTCTATGCACTACATCATCTTACTTTCTCCAGCTCGCAAGCTTCAAATGGCGCCTTCTTCCTACCATAACAAACATGAACTCTTCTGCTTGTTTCAAGAACCATGACAATCTGACTCCCCAGGAGCTATGCTTACTTAATCCCTCCACAGGTAATTTTTCCCCTATTCTGGATTTTTCTCTTTCCATTCCACAAGCATGCCACATTAATCCTCTCTTCTGAAGTCTCAGCCCTAAACTTCTTTAGCTTTTCTCTTCTCTTCCCTCTGCCTTCTCAAATCATACCCACCCTTAAAAGATTGAGCTGTAGTACCCTGTCATCCCCATGAGGGAATCTCTCAGCCATCTTGAATTTCTTTCTTTTTCTGAATTGATAGTAAATATAGCCTGTGTCATACAATTTAACAGTCTACTTAACACCATCTTTTACTCTTTACTGATACTTTATGTACCCTAGTTATGGCTGCTTAATCTGACTATATGATTCTCGAAATAGGAAAATATCTCTTCCTTTCTATGGCCCCTGTTTCTAGGTATACCATGTAGTGTGACAAACATCAAATTTGGTGTTATATTCAAGTCCCATAGAATACCCACCCACCATGCAGAAGACTTGGGTTTGATTCCTGGCCCAAGCACCCCTAAAAAAAAAAAAAATTCAAGTCCCATGCCCTGTGACTTTGGGCAGGTTTCTTAATTTCTCTAGTGCAAAATTTCACATAAAATATGGATATTATTCTGAGAATTAAATTACATAATTCCTGTCTAGTTCCCGGCAGATGGAAACTATGCTGCAAATTCTAGCTATTATTTTATATTTAATGAATGGTTTGGTTGAATACCTAGATCTTAAATGAGAATGGTACCTTTGAATTCCAGTGTGTTTCTGTCTGTGTCTATCACACAATGTGGTGTTCCCCTGAACAGGGAGCCTGAGGCAAATCTTGGGTGCTGCCACTTAATTAAGGGAGTGCATTCCAGGGAAGCAGATGTGACAGAAAAGGGAAGCGAGGCAGAGAAAGAGGGAAGAACCAAATAAGAGAGTACTGCTTTACAGAGCTCACTATCTCTATGCATGGAGTGCTATAGACTGCTTGATCTTGTGTCAGTCTTCAGACAGGCATAGGAGCCACTGGATCTCAGGAAAGGGCAGCCATTGGACGAAGAGAGAAGACGTGTCCACTGGCTCCTGTCTGATATTGGTCAAGGGTTCTACCCACAGGGCACTAACTCACCTACACTGCTGGGTTGTGCTTGAGGAAGGCACAGAGGGGAATCCAGATGATATCTCACACCTCAGCTGGGTTGGGAGGCAGGGAGTGGTGAGAGTGGACATGCAGGGAGAGCCTTCTGAGCTTGACCATGACCCCAGGCAGAGCCAGTCATGAATGCCAGCAGGGGGACAGCAAGTGGCAAAGCTTCCAGAGAAAATTGAGACCAAGAAGAAGCATGATAAACTATGAGCTAAATGAAGCTACCTTATAATTCAATTCTCCCTGTTATATGAGTCTTGGATTCTTTTGAAAAGTACTGTATCAATCATATGGCCTAATTAATTTGTATAGCCCCTTTCCCAAGAATGCTAGTGGGAAAGCATATTTTCTTCCTTTTATAGATCACTTTGTTAAATTATAAAAGTAACAAATGCTCAGTATAGAGTAATTAGAAAATGGGCATAAACAAAGAAAATAAAATACTACAAAATCTCTTTATCAAAATATATATTTATCAGCTGTTTTCAACTTACTGTTTTGAATGTCTTTTCTTGTTAATAAGTGTCCAGAATCCCATTTTCATGATTTCATAATATTCCATTTTATGATCGAACCATAATTTGATTCATCAAGCCCCTGCTATTGGACATTTCCATTGCTTAAATTTTTACAGTTATTAATAGCCCAAAAGTAAACAGATAAATATTCCTAAAGAATTCCTGGCTTAAGAGCATGCACCCTTTCAGCATTTTCAGTATATATTACTGCCTTCTAGTCCAGAAGGCTATTCTAATTTAAACTCCTCCAGTGGCATTTGAGGTTAAAATATGCATTCCAGATCAGTAGATGCTGTGTAATAGCCGTGACCCTAGCTGAAGCCCTGCTGAGCACATTGAGTTTGACCAGGTGTGAGCTGGGTCAATTCAGCATCATCAACAGGGCAAAGGGTAGCATTAGCTTCGCCAAGTCCTGGAGCTACCTTCCTCCTTTCTTTCATCTCTACCTGAGAAATTCATCATCTCATCATCACATGGCTATCATGAAATAATATTCTATTCATCTAGGTGTGGATATTTTGGAAGTCAACACTAATTCTAACAACTGATATTCTGAACTAAAAGAGGACTGTGCCATGAATTCTTAGTTTTGATGTCTGTCCACACCAGCTATATAGCAAATAATGTTGACAATGTCAGGACATTTTACGTTACGGTGAGAGTAATTTCCACATATGTAATCCTGAGTAACCTGTTTGCCAACTCGACCATTCTAAACTACAATTTTCTATGTTTCATAATCCTTTCATCTCTGGGAAATGCATTCCCCTGCCCAGTTAGGCCCTTGCAGGGCATAAAACAATAATAAGTATTTATGCTGGGCTTTTAATCTTCAAAGTACTTTGTGAAGATTAACTAATTAATTTTCACAACACCCTTGTAAGATTAGTAAGTACCACTCCTCCTCTGAAATAAGAATGGTTTAAACCACTGAAACATTTGACACATCACAAAAACCCTAGAACCTAATAGTCTGGGAAGAGAAGATTGCCGATTCCCACTCAGTTATGGCAATGGAAGGAATCTGGGCAGGTTAGCGATGTATCCAGAATCACAAAGGGAATCAAATGAGCCAGCAGGGCAGAGGTAGACTTGACTTACCGGTGCCCGTTCCTATGCTTAGGCCAAAGAGCTGGTAGACCATGTAATTCAGTCACAATGCTGTACTAAGGGTTAAGGGTATTTGACAAATTCAAGGTCACCTATATATAGCCAAATAATACTAAGGAAAGGAAGAAAGAGTCATAAATATTCATATCAATGATATGAGAAGAACTGTATCCCAGAAAACAGGCACACAGGGCATTGAATTTAAAGGTTAAGTATTAATAAGGATACTCAAAATATAAATGCAAATGGCAAGTGACTATACAATGAATTATAAGAGAACTGTCCCATGAATTCTTACTCTGACATCTATCAGCCCCAGCTATAGCAAATAATGTTGACAACTAGGACTATAACATTCCAGGGAATAAGTAAGCACACAGATTTATTGCTCAGAAAAAAAATTAAAAACTTGTTTTATCTCTCTGGGAGGTCCTAGGGATTACTTTTCCTTTGTGCTTCAGATACATAATAAAATAGAGAATTCTCAGTTTAAAACTTTCTATTACCTAAATCATTAACTTCATTGTCCTCCAGATCCAATCTAAGAAGACAAGCGTCACTCACTGTCTGCCATTTTCTAACTTTATGTAAATGGCAAATACAAGAGGCACTGTGACAAAGTGTGCCAGACTCCTAGAAATCAGAATAATGACAGCTATGATAATAAAATGATCCATGTGTGTTGTAAACATTTTATACTATAATATTGCTTCCAAGAATTAGATCCTATTTTCAGAGTAGTAATGGCAAAGCCTACTGCATAGAATGAGAGTGTGGACTTCACAGAAAAATTCTGGACTTTGAACTGCAACCTTACCACATATGTGAACTGTGTGTCTTTGAATAGGTTATACACACGCTCTGAGCCTCAATTTTCTCATCCGCATAATGAGAACAATGATACAGAATTGGTTAGGACCCTTGGTTGCAAGTGACCTTTCTGTGGTAGTTAGGTTAAGGTGTCAACTTGGCCAGGTGATGGTGCCTAGTTCTGTTGCTGTGAACTTGAATCATTAGCATGTGAAACTCATCTATGGCTGATCACATCTGTAGTCGGCTAAGGAGAATGCCTTCATAATGAGTGATGTTTAATTTAATTCGCTGGAGGCTTAAAAGAGAGAGGTCAGAAAGAGAGCTCAATGCAGCACAGTCCAAGCAGCTCAGCATACCTCACCTCAGCACTTGCAGCTTGGAGATGCAGAAGGAAATGACCGCAGGGGGGAAGCAGGTGGAACCCAAAAGCCAGGAGAGAAGGCCAGCAGACAGGGCCCTGTGCCTTCCATGTAACAGAGAGCCTCAGATGAAAGTTAGCTGTCTTTCCTCTAAAGAACTGTATAAATTTTTAACTAAATAAATCCCCTTTTATTAAAAGCTGATCCTTGCATTCTGGTAGCTTTGGCAGACTAAAACACTTCCCTTGACTCCATGTACTCTTCTACCTACTGTACCATTCTCTGCTCCTCTGAAAGAATTGTTCCTGCTCTGACGCTACATCCTGATTTCTCTATCTTTCTTCAATCCACCGCAGGTAAGTGCTTGTCTCTACTCCCGCTCCATGGAAACTTCTCTTTTCAAGGCTGGAAAAACAACGTTCAATTATCAGTTCTTCCCTTACTAGACCTCTCAGGAGCTAGTCCTCAGTGGAAGTAGCTGTGCACTTTCTTTCCTCTTGAAACTTTCCTTCTCTCACCTTCCTCAATATCACAATCTCCTAGCTTTTGTATGACCTCAGTGGTGGTCAATCTTTTCAATCTCCTCTGCTAACTCCTCTTCCTCTGCCTGAGTTCTAAATATTGGAGTATCCACAGGCTCTGTTCTTGACACTTTTCTTTATTTATCCCCACATCCTAAGAGATCACATCATATCACAAGGCCTCAAATAGAGTATATATGTATATCTCCAGCCCAGAACTCTTTCCTAAGCTCCATACTAGCAAATCTAACAGTCTATTCAACATCTGCTCTTTTATAGGTAAGAAATATTTAAAATTTA
>PVIY010035742.1:0-26018 GCA_004026745.1 Myrmecophaga tridactyla
TTCCTTTCCGTATCTCCAAACATCTGAGTCTTACCTCCTCTCTTCGGACTCCTCCTTTTAAGCCTTATTCATTGTGGAAGGTATTCCCCTTAGCCAACCACAGATATAGCCAGGCTTAAATGAAATTCACATGCTAATCATTTAAGTTCACAGCAATAGAACAACTGGGCACCATCACCTGGCCAAGTTGACACTTGAACCTAATGACTACAAGGGATATAAGGTGTTCTGGGTATTCTTTTTTTATTTTTGAGTGGTGAAAATGTTCAAATATTAATTGTGGTGATGAATGCACAGCTATATGATAATACTGTGTATCTTTGTACACTTTGGATGATTTTATGGTATGTGAATATATATCTCAATAAAATTGCATTTAAATAAAATAGAGCAGCAAGGGAGAGTAAACACTTTTCACATCTCTGCTTAAGTCACGTTTCTTTAATGAATCATTGGCTAAAACAAGTCACATAGCCAATTCCAGGTCAATATGTAGAGAAAGAGATTTCTCCTCTGTTGGGGATTGAGTCATGTCCCCACAAGACATTTTCAACTTCTGATCCCTGGTCCAGTAAGTGTGAACTTATTTGTAAATGAGATTATCACATCCTAACCCTAGGTCCTTTGGATAAGGACTCATTTGTAAATAGAATCTTCAGAGATCCTCCTTAGATGTGACAAATTGAATCAGGGTGGGCCTTCCTTAATCCATTATAACTGAAGCCCTTAGAAGAGAAAACCTAAACAGAAACAGATGACTGAGCAGAAGGAGTATAAGTCATAGGAGTAGAACTAAGGAGACATTTTGCCTTGTAACAGAAGATTGAGTGCTGGCAAACCACCACAGGACATTACAGACTTTGGAGGAAGCGTGGCCTGTGCATACTTTGATTTGGTCTTCTAGCCTCCAAAACAGGGCAAAAAAATTCCTTTTGTTTAAGCCAGCAAGCTTGTGATATTTGTTATGGCAGTACTGGCAAATTAAGAAAGGTTTTTTAAGGGAAGTGTCACAAATTTACTTTGCAAAAGGAGCTTACATACAATCTGTAGCTATCTTTGTAAACTACCAGAGAGTTGCCCTATAGATGTTGTGAGGCTTTATTGTGATTTCGTTCTTTTTCTTCCTCTGTTGTATTATTTTCATATTGTAAATCACATTCCAGTTTACCATGAGGTCAATTATCAGTGTAAATTTATAACAAGAAGAGCCAATGTGTCTTCTGTGTGTGTTACTACTAATTGAGCACATAACCTCCTCACAGATTTGCTTTGTTCTTTCTGCTTGATTTTATTTTTATTGTAACCTTCCATAAACACTTACTCCAATACTTTTTTTTTTTTAGTCTTTAATTGCTTAGGTGTGGGTAAGTCAAAGGCAAGAAAATAACTATTTTCAGAAGAAGGAGATATTGATATTGTCTTTTTAAAGAAATGTCTTCACTAGCTCAATATCCACATTTGAAATATTCAGTTTTGGTTTGATAGCTTTACTCTGGGCCTTTTCAGAATGTGTTGTAGATACTTTCTTTTTGTCATACTTTGGGAATTATAGTAATCTTTATGAGATTTTTTTTTTCATGAGCAGGCACCGGGAATTGAACCCGGGTCTCTGGCATTGTAGGTAAGAACTCTGCCTGCTGAGCCACCATGAGCCGCCCTTTATGAAATTTTTGATCTGGTTTTTCCCTGGTGTTGAAGGACTCATAACTACTAACTGAAACTCACAAGGCGATTCATTGATGCTTCTGGCCACCAAGGAACCTTCCAGCGAGCACTGAGGTTGTAGCCTCCTGAAAGGCACACTTGAGAGTCCTAAGGGCTGTCTCAGAAACTAGCTCAGTTGTTTCTTTCTTTGTGCAGTCAAAACATACTCTTTAAAAAGAAGTGTATCCTAGCAAAGCACTTGCAGTCTTGGAGAAGGCAGATTTAATTTCTGGAGGTTACTGCTGACTGCGCAAACGTGTGCTGCTACTCATCCTGATAAGAACAAATATTTAAGTTTTTTTCTGCATCAAGTTTCTGTTGGAGTTTTACCAGTATGACGACTAGAACAGAGTAAAATTATAAATAAAAAAAATATTTGGACTCCATTCTTAGGTAATCTAGGTTACTTTTTTCCATATTATATAATGTATAATATATTTCTATAATGTGTGCGTATGTTTATTATGCATAAGAAGAAAGCTAGCTTTATGCTTCTTTCTTTTAAAAAATGAAGTGGATCTTTAACAATATATAAATATACAGGCAAGAACACTTTCCAGTAAGTGCAGCAGCATTAATCCACACATCTAATTCCTCTCCCTTTTGAAACCTTTACAAAACTGACAGACTTTTTAGAGACATAACTTTATGACAATAGAAAGATCAAGACAGAAGACCACAGCCCCCCCAGTGTTGGCAGTGGGAAAGTAGATGGATGAATGTTAACGAATTAAGCACACTTGGGAAACTTCATTTCTAAACTGACTTTGGGAAAAGCCTAAAACCAAACCCAAAGTAAGTCTAAGGCATGATGGGACCAGTTCCTTCTGGAGGTGGATTTAAAGCTATTTAATAAGCCAGACACCCAGAGAATTCTTGATACTTGAATTGAGTGTCTCTTGCATGCCTTTTGTTCTCTTTTCCTCATATCATATGCAGTAGTAGGAAAACAAACAAACAAAAAAAAGTTCAGCTGACTGACTCATTTTCTACTCTTGCATATATGAAATATATGCAAAATATATGAAAAAAAAATATATATATTTATTTTTTACATGAGCAGGCACTGGGAATCAAACCCAGGCCTACTGCATGGCAGGCAAGAATTCTGTAATTGGGCCACTGTAGCACCACCCACATATATTTTCTGTAATATAAATTGTGACTTCTTTTAGGGTTGCTCATTTCTGTAAATATGATTTTATACTTTTATTTGTTGCTCTTTTTTTCAACAAGGAAACCTCCTTCAGACTCTTTGGAGGACTTGCCTTGTTCAAGGAATGCATGTGGATAATGAACAAGTCATATAGCTTTATTTAATTTTGATTAATGCTTTATCTTTTTAAAAAATATTTGTCTTACTTTTTTCTAGCTTCTCCTTTACCTGAATACTTTCTCTATTATGCCATTTATTTTAAAAACATAGATGGATTGGGGCCTGAAGAGCACAATGAAATTATCACAGATTTCTTTTCTAAAATTTAAACAATAAAAATGATGATAAACACATAGTAATAACTGATAATTTCTAAGGAAAGATGTGCCACCCCACCTAGTGACTTCAAAATGCAATATGCTTGCCAAAAATTTCTGTTATAATTGTGAAAATTAGTAAATTCTGAATGGAAAAAGAAATTTTATTTGAGTATTTTTTCATTTTTAGAAATCTTCAGCATTGGGATTTTTTATTATATGCTAACACTATTTTCCTTCACTCCCCTTTTTTTGTCTTATGCCTTAACATGAATAAAAATCTTTGTAAGTATATTAATTGTTCTCAGTACAACCAGCACAATACTTTTTTTGCTCAATGGTGCTTAGCTAATTCTTCCAAATAGCTAATTTTCCTTTTTGTATTATCACCAGGACAGCAGAGCTAATTAATTTGAGTATAATAAGGGAGTTTTTAGTTTTTTTCTTTGTGTTTTAAATTTTTGCTGTGAAATTTAAAATTAAAGAAGAAAAACAGGTACCCCTTTTTTCCTGCCTGAAAGGGAGGAGAGAGCCAATAATTAATCTCTACCCCCATTATTTATT
Organism: Myrmecophaga tridactyla; assembly: GCA_004026745.1. Taxonomy (NCBI): domain Eukaryota; kingdom Metazoa; phylum Chordata; class Mammalia; order Pilosa; family Myrmecophagidae; genus Myrmecophaga; species Myrmecophaga tridactyla. The sequence goes on from PVIY010035742.1 coordinate 3,742, forward strand.
CCAGTGAAGTTTAAGGGTAGAAGAAGTTAGCGTTTTCACCTATGTCTGTACCTATAAGCAAAATTTTAGTCGGACAATTAGACTAAAATAATTTTTCATCAAGAGGCTGTCTGCATATCTGTGGCTGTTGTTTCATTTATCTCATACCAGTCTTGCTTTCAATGTTTTCTGTGTTTACAGAACCAAGTTTTAGACATGTATCCAAGACAAGATTTTAGGGAATCAGCTTCTTTTAAAAGTACAAAAGGAAAATTGTGTGTAATCATTGATCTGATTTCTGTGGGCCAATTTCCTTCATTAACATTTAAAACATTCTATAAATCCTTCTATATTCAGCTTGGGGGTATTCAGTAAAGACAACAAAGCATGTCAATATTAACATTATGGCTGCTGGATTAAAAATATGTCCATAAAATGTTCTTACTGGGCATTATAAAGGACACACATCCAACATGGAAAGAATAAACTCATTGGAAAAAATATTTACCATCCCCGTCACTGCCACCCATTTCTACAAATCTCTTCTCAGTAATTTGGTCTGATCCATTAATATATCTTTTTATACCTGTGGTGTGATGATAATAATAATAATAACATGTAATCATGATAATATTAAAATGATGACAGAGAAGAAAAACAATAGTTGAGATTATCTACTGTGTGCCAGGTACTCTGGTGTGTGCTTTGTATGAATTATCTCATCACCTCAAAACAATTGGGTAGATAAATTTTTATTTCCATTTTAAAGCTGAAGAAACTGGTCCTGACAGAATTTTAATAATTTTCCCAAAGTCACATAGTTGTGGAGCTCAGTAATGGAGCTCCATTGGAAATCAAAGCAGTCTGTTTTAAGAACTCAGTTTAGCCATTATGTTTATTTCCTCTTCCTCCTCAATGACAAGTTTAGTTATATGATAATATAACTGTTATGATGCCATTCTTTTCAGGAAGAACTAAACAAAAAGTGAGAAAATGAGCTGTTTGATTTCCTGTCTTCATTGCAAAAGGAAAAAAAAAATGTTTAGCACCTTCCAGAGGTAAATTAATAGTCAAGTAAACAGGTAGTTGTTTTCAAAGCTCTCAACTCAAAATTGCTAGCCTTTTAAACTGAGAATTGCTATTTCCCACATTGAACAACACTTCTGCAATTTGAGGAAATGACCCATCTGTACCTACTTCAAAGCTTATTTTGCTTTTATTGCCCTCTCCTGTTTAATCTTTGTCCCACATCTTCTTCCCCAATTTATGGTCATTTTGTTGTTATTTATTTTTATTTATTTATTTTTTTTACTCAGTTTATCCATTCACAGCTTCTGGAAAAAATAAGTCCATACTTAGCATTGTCCAGAAGGTCTAAGAAGCCATCCTAACCAGTGCATTTTGGCCCTTTCAAAAATGGGCAAAGTAAAATTTAACTTAAAAAAAAAAAAAACAGCATTAAGGCAAGGTTGTGCATTCATAACCGTATAATTTGTGAAGATTTTAATATGAGTGAAATGATAACTATATCCTCTTCTTTTAAAAGTTTGAATTTTAGATATAATTTTCTAGTAATATTTATTTGCAGATATCTCCAAATACAAAGCACATCTATCTTTGGAGGGTTAGTTTCTTCCAACATTAATCTGCTTTTGCCAATAAGTGGAATTCAGTTAGCCCCTAGTTTTAATTATTTCATTATCTACTGAGTGCCCGATGTATTTTAGGCATTATGCTCAATGATATGAGTGCAAGGTCTTTATTGATGGAGACAAACACTCAAATGGTACTTAGTCAATATATCATTAGGCTGATAGAAGCGCTTTGAAGGGCATGCTTCTGTAAGAGCATTTAACAAAGGAATCTATCCTAATCTTAAGGAATCATGGGAAACAATCCTAGGAAAGACATAGCTGAAAGGATCAGAAGGTAGATGGAAGTGGGATGGGAATAGTGTTCCAAGAAGAGCAAAGAATATGACCATAGGCCCTTTTAAGGAACTGAAAGACTTCAATTAACATACGTGACTGGTGGGTGCTCAGAGTTCAAGGCAGGGAGCAGATGTACACTGAGGATGAAAAGGCAGGCAGGTCCCAGAGCACACAGGATCTTACCAGCAACATTGAAGGAGTTTGTTTTTAAGCATAAAAACAATTAAAATCCAGTGAATGGATTTAAGTAGTGGTAATCTAATATTTTAATTTTTAAAAGATTTGTCTGACTCCAGAGTGGAGTTTGATGGGAAAAAAAATCCAGAGTAGATCCAGGAAACAACTCTTGCAGGTTATTAGGCAGATTATAAGAATCTGTTGGATATGTAGTTTTGCATGGGATATAGGATCTGAAGTCGAGACATTGTTCAGGTTGATTTGTTGTGCTTTGGACTTGGACTACTGGATAAATCATAGTAAGAAAGGAAAGACTGAAAGAAGTCCAGGTTTGGGTGAGAGACAAATTCAGCACATATTTAATGGGTGCCTACTTAAGACCTTCTCAACCTGACTTTCTTTGAAGAATTAAGTCCGAAATGTTTCTAATGGCATTTACTTTATATAATATATGGCTTCTTTCCTAGGCACTGGTCTTATAGCTTCCTTGGAAGAATTGTGAAAATAGTCTATCTAGTCATTTTGTATAGGGTTTAATTATCTGTTAGAAACCTGGTTGAGAAAGGCTGATTTACTCCTTGCCAGCTACTATTCTACCTCTGCCTTGATTATACTAAATATGAAATGTCTTTGAGGCTTTGAAGTGAACAAAAATAATTGTCGTGACTAGATTTTACCATAACAACTTAATTGTATTGACTAGTTAAGGTACCTAAAAAGCAGCTTACATATTCTGCTATCTATGGTTAAGATATTCTTTAAAAATTATAAAATACATTTTTGAAAATAACACTATTATACTAGTTATGCATCATTCATGTACTCTTTCTCAGAAACTTTAGAATACATTTTTGCCTTTTATTAAAAATTTAAATGCTGTACATTTCCAATTCTCTTTGAATTATATCTAGCTTATTTTTTTAAAGGAGGTAATTAGAAATTATTCTGAAACATTGTCTGGATGGCATATGGGCCCCAAAAGAGGCTTAAATGTAGAAAACAATATGGCTTAAATAATGTCATATGAACTTAGAATCTTAGATGTAATTACATTAAGGTAAAGAGTTCAGTATTGTTTTGCATCCAGTCATTCATTCAACAAGTTTTATTAAGTTCTTTGTATATATCAAGCAGTGTTCTTGGCTTCAGGAAAAGCATTGAACAAACCAAATAAAGTATATTTGTTTATGTTTGGGGTAGGACAGGTTGCTATTTTGTAGAGAGTGTTCAGAAAAGTCCTTGATAAAATGGTAACATTGAATAGAAGACCTGAAAGATAAGATAGTGCAGAAGTAAAAACATTTGCAAAGCCCTTAGTAAGGAATGTCCTTAGAATGTTTGAGGAAAGGCTAGAAGACAGGGTGGGCAGAATCCAGACAGTAAAAGGGAGGATGGTAGGAGCCAAGATCAGAGAGCTAGTGGAGCAGATTGAAATATGGAGAGTGCTATGGCCATTTGGAAGCTTTCTGCTTTTGCTCTGAGATAGGAAGCCATTTTAAAAGGAACACCTTGTCTGTTTGTTGAGAAAAAATTCCAGCAGAGCAACGATGGAAATGTAAAAACCTATTAAGCAGAACATTATGGTTTTTCAAGTAAGAGATGCTGGTTTGTAGGCAATTATATTACTGCAAGTGAAGGATGGATGGGGATTTGGAATAAGCCAGTAGTGGTGGAGATGATAAGAAATAATCAGTTTCTGGATATATTTAGATGATAGAGCCTGGAGAATTTAGTGGAAGATCAGATATGGTCCATAAAAGAAATAGGGTTACGTACAAAACAATACAATATATATATTATATATTTTTTCACATGAAAAACCATGTGAATGACCTTGCAGAGTAAATTAGTTCATTTTTTTATGATAAGATGCAAATGCCTAATAGTCAAGGGGGATGAGTAATTGACTATATAGGTCTCGAGCCAGACTTCAAATAAAATAGCAGGAGCCACATAGGGTCGAGGAAAACTTGAAATGTGACTTGTGCAACTAAGGAACTGAAGTGAGATGTATTGTAAGTATAAAATACCCATCAGATATAAAAAAAAATTGAATAAAAAACAATGAGGGGAGGGTGATGGTGGCTCAGTGGCAGAGTTTTTGCCTGCCCTGCCGGTGACCCGGGTTTGATTCCCAGTGCCTGCCATGTTAAAAATAAATCAAAACAAACAAACAAACAAAAACAAGATTTTTCAACAATTATTTGTGATTATACATTGTGAAATGATAATACTTTAAATATGAGTAATACTTTAAATATGAGTTTAATACAGGATATTATTCAAATTAATCTCATTTGTTTTTCTTTTTTAAATGTGATTACTAGAAAATTTAAAATTACTTATGTAAATTATTTCCTTCAATGTTGGTGTCATATACTATTTTTAAATTTTTTTAATTTATTTTTTATTATCAAACCAAAACAACATACAAATATGAACATTCTTAACATACGAACATTCCATACCTGGTGTACAATCAATGGTTCACAATGTCATCACATAGTAGTATATTTATCGCCATGATCATTTTTTAGAAATTTTGCATCACTCCAGAAAAAGAAATAAAAAGAAAAAAGAAAAAACTCATACCTACCATATGTTACCCCTCCCTCTCAGTGAACATAATACTTCATCCACTCAACATGTTTTAACCTTTGTTCCCACTATATTTTTTCTATACCCCTTACCACTCCCTTTCATTGTTCACTAGTGTTTCAATCTACTCAATTTATTTTAACATTTGTTCCCCCTATTATTTAATTTTAATCCATACGTTTTACTCATCTGTTGACGAGGTAGATAAAAGAAGCATCAGATACAAGGTTTTTCACAATCACACAGTCACATTGTGAAAGCTTTATCATTGTACAATCATCTTCAAGAAACATGGCTACTGGAACACAGCTCTACATTTTCAGGCACTTCCCTCTAGCCTCTTCAATATACCTTAACTTAAAAAGGGGATATCTATATAATGCATAAGAATAATCTCCAGGATAGCTTCTCGACTCTGTTTGAAATCTCTCATGCATTGACACTTTTCGTCTCATTACTCTCTTCCCCCTTTTGGTTGAGAACGTTTTCTCAATCCCTTGATACTGAGTCTCAGCTCATTCTAGGATTTCTGTCCCACCTTTCCAGGGAGATTTACACCCCTGGGAGTTATGTCCCATGAAGAGAGGAGGGTGGTGAGTTTGCTGGCCATGTTGGCTGAGAGAGCAACAAAAGAGGTTCTCTTGGGGGTGGCTCTTAGGCTTAATTTTAAGTAGGCTTAGCCTGTCCTTTGTGGGGATAAGTTTCATATGAACAAACCCCAAGATTGGAGGCTCAGCCTATTGATTTAGTTGTCCCACTGCTTGCGAGAATTCAGGAATTCTCCAAATGGGGAAGTTGAGTTTTCCTCCTTTCTCACTGTTTCCCTAAGGGGACTTTGCAAATACTTTCTTATTCACTGTTCAAATCATTCTGGGATTTATCGGGGCATCATTCTGGACAAACCTATAAAATCTCATGTCCTATTTAAGGTTCCATGTACTTATGGTGTTCAAATAAACTGTCCACATAAGTTGTATTAGGAAATGCACTAGTCAAAATATAAATTTTGTAACAAATAAATATTGTTTGCTTTAGTCTCACACATAAGTTGAAGTTATAAAATATGAATGACCATCTATTTCATCTTTTGTTCTTCCTCATGGAAAAACATTTTTTTTATTTGTATATTTAGTCACTATCATTGTACATGCTAGGCATTCCTAGATTATTCCATCTCAGTCTTTATCGTCTTTCCTTCTGATTTCATTTGTGCCCCCAGCCCTCCTCCCTCTATCATTCTCACATTCAGCTTCATTCAGTGTTCTAACATTATTGTATTACAGTTAGGTAGTATTGTGTTATCCTTTTCTGATTTTTACAGTCAGTCCTGAAATGTACTATTGATGACAAATACTACCTCTCAATATATTGGAAATGTATTTAAAGACTGCATAAAGAAAAATAGGTGGCAAAAATGGCAGAGTTTGGGTTCCTCAAAGAGGATAGTACTTTTGTTAACCAACAATGCCTTTTGTTGCTCTAACTTCCCAACAACCTACATTCCTCTTTTCATTAAAGCTCCTGTTAAAATATTAACACATTATTTGTGAAGATTATCTTTGAGTCATTGTCATATATTTTGTGACTGGGTGTATTAGGGGATTGGAGTAAGGAAATGAGTAGACACAGAAAATAGAATATATAGATAGGGTCCAAAGCTAGGCACCAGGGGCTCTTGTTTCAAATTGCTCAATATTACATGATAGCTCTTCTTGGAGCTAACTCGAAATATTTGGAAGCATCACACAGAATGATGATGATGATGATGATGGCGGCGGTTCCTAATACTTATATAACTTGCCTGTGTGCAAGACTTGCTATTAATTTACTTAATTCTTTAATGTTCTTTAAGTATAAGTGCTGTTAAAATCTCATATTACTTAAAGAGAAAGCTGGCACAAAGAAGTTAAATAATTTGGCCAATAATCACACAGCGATTAAGAGGTGAAGCCTAGATACAAATCTAAGCAGCTTGATCCCAGAGATCTGCTCTTAACTACTATTTTGCACTGCAAATATGATGAGCTGAGCTAGACCAATCTACTACCACCAGGGAAATTTAAGGATTAGTAGGAAGAAACCAATGTATATTTTGGGTTCTTTGACAAGTTATTTGCTTTAAAACCAAGGAGATCTTGAGATTATGAGTTTTTATAATGTGGTTTACTCATGCCTGTTTTCATTAAGCAGTTTCATTTAACATTACCCAAGTTATTGTTGATAATTCGAATTTGACTATAAATGATGGGTATGAGTTTTAAATCAAAGCTTGACATTGTAACCTCCCTACTTGGAAAGTTTTGGTGTGGTTACCTCACATGAAAGATGTTTGGTACTTTTCCCCGTCAGACTAGCTCTTCTTCTTTCTTCTTTTTTTTTTTTTTTTAATGTTTGAAGGTATCAAAGAGATAATTAATTATAAAGAGGATGGAAACGGTTTTACCAAAATTCAACTTTTTCTACTTCAAAATATAGCTTAGGGGCAGCTCTAATGTTGAATGTTCTTATTGTTAAAAAAATGAACTAATAAAACATCATGTACTTCTAAATCTGTTTTTTACATATACAGGTGTGAGAGTAGGAGAGGTCGCAAAGAGAAGAGCCAAACTCAAAATTATTCCCAATCATCTTGATTTCACATATTGCACATGCTTATCCTTTGGCTAAATTTTAGAATTACAGCACTTTGTAAATATGAGATGAAAGCCACTCTTAGAGCCCTGTGACTTGAGTCTTATTGTTCACTTTTGACTTGTTTCTTACAAGATACATATAATAATTGACTATTTCTATTGTTCCAAAATCTGTACCTTTCTTAAAATCGCAACCCAATTTGTAACTAAATGAATAAAATTGGTCTGACTAGTAAAAAAAAAAAAAAGAAGTTAGATTTTGCTCTTTTTAATAGTACATAAAACCCTCAGAGAATAAGTGCTGACACTGCATGGTAACAGGGCTTTCTGTTTACATAGCATCTATTCCTATAAAGCAAATGCAACTTTGCTTCCACGAGAACCTCCTAGCCTACGTAATGTGAGACCTTGCTACCTCACTTGGCTAACAAATAAATACTGAGAAGACAAGTGAGACTTTTGTGAGAATGATGCGCTTTACAGATCTGCAGGGTGAAAATTAGTGTAATTTTCCATATACAGATAGAGACTCTCTTTGGGAACCTCTGGCTTATGAGTGCTATGGAAATTGAAGATATTTTTGCATGTTCTGAAATAACTACTGTTGCCAGTACTGTTAAAAATCAGTAGAGAAAAATTTGTATCTTCATGGCACTACAGTGAGATCTATTTCTGACCCCATTATTACTTGTTTGTGGAATAGTATTTGTAATTTTACAACATAAAGCTTCATCTTGTTTATTCAAGGCCGTAAATTATTAGTATCTAACATTGCACTGTATGCTTTATTCTCCATTAGAAAATAAATTACAAGTAGCTTGAATTCATCCAAAAATCATAATGCAGATTGCCAGAATCAGGGTCATTTGCATTGAACATGTGTCCTAATTGTATCCATGTGTCGGCATGCTATTCTGTAGAGACTAATTCTAATCAATTCTGTCTAAACATTTTGGATTTCCCATCAATTACTGTGCTAAGTCGTTGACAGAATTCCTGCCAATCTTTGGGCAAATGTCTCCCAGTACTGCCATTTTAACATGCAGAATGCAAACAACATGACAGATACTCTTCATCTACATATTTTGCATACCTACTTTGTTTAAATATGAAAGGTTACTTCGGTGAAATCTGTATTTCAAGGGAATTTTATTTTTCATGGAATTTAAAGTCCCATATGGATTAAAACAATATATTATCACAATTTTCTGAATTGAGTTGGCCATTAAATTCTTATGGTATGTTTATGCATATGTAATATTTTAGGCACACTTTCTACCAAATGTATGCTATTTTAAAAAGGTGAAATAAATTTTTCACTATTGACATTGCTAGAATTTCAAGTACGTAATATTCATAGCACTTCTGTTTTAATTATAGGTTTTTTTGTTTTTTATTTTTCATTTTTGCAACTAATAGAAACTCAATAAAGACTACCTTGAACAAAAAGGAAAATTTGTGGGGAAATATTTTGATGCCAGCTGACTTCATACTATCCTGGAACAAAAAAAAAGACATCAGAAATCCAGAAACTTACATTTCTTTCTCTCTTTCTTTCACTATCTCATTCCATTTTTTTCTCTTACTCTTTCTTTCTTTCACTGTATATTTCTCAATGTATTGTTTCACTCTTCAGTGTTTCCTATGGCAGAGGTGTAGATGGCAAAAAAAAAGAGAAAACTTCCATAGAATTTGTGTTTACATGTCTTCAGTTTAAGAAATCAGCCAAAGCTAGCTGATCAAATTCCTAGGGAAGGATCATTTAGGTTAGGCTGAAATTATCAGTCACAAAGTGGTTATAAGAATATGTGCTAAGTGCATAATGTAAATATGGAGACTTTTTATGGAAGGGGAGAAAAGTGTTGGTTCTCAAAGAAAAGGTAGGTGGATGCCCTGAAATGTGTCTCTTTACATTGTGTTTTAGATGATATCTTAGTTCAGCCTTTATTATGGTTGATATAGAAAAGTTTATAGTTTTTCCTTCAATAACCATCTTCCTATCCTAAATAATCCTGAATGCACAGTAAATATTTTTTGAGTGAGTAATTGAAAGTAATGCAGGCATGCTTTTCTAGTATCTCAGTTAATGGTGAGAAGTCCATTATTTTCTCATCTCCCAAACTAAAAGCTATGGCCGTTATCTCTGACTACTCCCCTTTCATGTTCCTTTTCTCTAACCCATCTGTTGGTGTTGGTGTTCCTCACCATGCTTAATGAATTTATATCTTCCTCGTTATTTCTACTGACATCCTCCTAATCTGACTTTACCTAGTCCGACACATTCTAAAATCAGTTACATGGAAGTCATATCTAATGATACATTAATTGGCATTCTGGAAAAAGAATAGCAAAAGTTGTCAAAGTAAAATACATTTGGGAAGGTTGCACATTTTTTCCTACCCCTTGGATATTCGAAGTGTGCATTACACTGCAATAAAGAAACCTGCTTAATGTTGATTAAATCAAGTTTTTAAAAAGTATTTGGCCGATTTACCCTTCTATCATGGAATACCTATTAATAACTTAGGATACCCTGGTGTTTCAAAGTTTGAGAAATGCTGAGGTAGACTATTGGAAGGGTTTCTTTTTGTTTACTGTCTTTCTGGGTTTCTTCACCCTATACATTTTTGTTGAAATAATTGACATAAAATAGCACCATGTAATGGGCATATATAAAAAGATTACTAAACCTTTGTTGACCAGTTAAACTAAAGCAGAAAATAAATTTAAATAAATAAGCAATTACTTGCTGATATACAATCTTATTGTTAATCACTTATAATAAGCTCATCTTAATTTCAAAAAGAGCAACTTAACTAGAGTTATTTTACCTGAAAACTAACCCTTATTTTCATACCTATATCACTCAGGTGCCTTTAAGGGGAAAATGAAATAATATGTAGATCTGTTATTGCAGTTCACATACCACCTGAAAGATCAAAGCAATGACTAATAGTCTATTAGGGCAAATCAAACCACACTTAATGTTGATCAGTTATTTCCATTCATTTTCTTATTTTCTGATCTCTAGATATTTTATTTAAAATGATGACTACTAGGAAATGATTTTACCGTTTTTAAAATTCCTACCCAGGAAAACATATTTTTTTTTGAAAACCAAAATTTTCAAGGCTGTAATAATTTTACCAAGTTAAATGAAATGTTTATATAACTTTTGTGAAAGTCACATTCAGAATGAGAATATCTTATTGAGTCTTTAAATCTCCATGAACATTAACTTTGTCTTTCAAGTTAATGAAAGGAAGCAATGGTAATCATCAAAGCGTATATTGTTTAAAATCAATGAGGGAACTGCCTGCTCTGTTGTTCTTTTCACTTTAATTTTTTTTTTCTTCTCCTGCCTGGAAGCTTAGGAATAATCTTTGTTCAATCTTTAGATGTGCAGGCCGGTGCCATGCCTGTTAAGTCCATGATAAAATTCAACTGGTGTCATATCCTAACTTAGACTCTCGTTCTTGATGTTATATATGAGAAAGCTAATTATTGTCTCCCTTTTCAGAACCTCATTTCCCCAAACAACTTTTCTGTTCTTGTGATTATTTTATATCTCTTGCTAAGGAAATCGCACATAATTCTTGTGGCTATATTTATAGAGTATAAGTATGACATCAATATATTGTGATTATTGACTAGGGAAATGACCCTTCTGTATTTCCAGGATGTTTTTCACTTTAGTTAATGCACCATATTGGGGTGGCATTAATGTACTGCTTGTGAATCCAAGCTGTTGACATTTTAAGAGGCTCATTAGTTCCTTTTTTAGTAAATAACATTGACAGAGTCCCAACTTTGAGGCTTCCCAATGTTTGATGCTCTCTTACATTTGAAAAGTGATTGACTTATTTTCAAATGTGCCTTCACATATTTTATCTTATTTGGTCCTCACAGAAACACGATTATCGGTATATCCCATTTAACAAAGGAGCCAACTGCAAATCTAAGAGAGTCAGTTAGATTGTGTCCTCATACACATATGAAGGGCTGGAGCTTCAAAGCTAGTTTTTCTTCCTCCTTTACTCCTGCAGTAATTTGATAAAACTGGACTCATGTTGAAGTTTCTGATCTTAAATTATATGTTTCTTTTTTTGGCATGCATATTTAGGCTTGATATCTATTTCATTTAGCCCCAAGTTTATTTCATCCTTTATTTGCCCCTTTTCTAATGCAAAAAATAAAGTGAACAGAATTCTAGTACTAATGTTAATTGCAAATAACTTCTAGGATATAGCATTCTGTAACAACATAATTTCATACCTTCTAAGGGCACAGAAAAGAAACATGTATTAATTTATTAGGAAACAAAAGCAATATAATATATAGTCAATAGTTCGTGACAAAATCAGATTACTTGGATTTGAACCCACGTTTCTCAAGCTCTGTGACCTTGTCCAAGTTACTTAAGACTCATTTTTCTTATCTGTAAAGGTGATACCATTACAATGTTTTCTTTGGAGCAGCATATTATCCATAGTTCAAAATTAAATATTGTGGCTATATTTATAGGGTATAAGTATGACATCAATAGTCAATAGTTCTGACATCTAACCATCTGACAGTTGTTAGCTTTGAAAAAAAAGAAGGAATGAAAACCCCAAATTATGTTGAAAACCCTGGGATTTCATGAAGAATAAAGGGAAATGAACAGGAAGAGAAACAGTTGTGTAAATGAGAAAGGGTAGTTTAAAAAATATGTTGGGCTGCTGTTTCTATTAATTATGTAGAAAATTGCAGGCAAATGTCACTTCAACCTTGACCATGAAAATGAGCAAAAGAATCTACAAAATCGTAGTTATTTTATCCCACCAAAGGGTAAAGCCATAAAGTAATTTAACAAATTAAAATACAAAATTTGACAAGACCCTCCTAGGATACACATTCCCGCAACAGCTTTCATCTTTGTAATATGGGAAGAGAGAAAGAAGTCACTATAAATATGAATAAAATTTAAAAATATATATTTTTTAAAGGCTGAAAATGTGCTGGTATGAGAGTTTAAAGTACCTGGGAGTTCCAGACACAAAGCGCATCTGCATACACTCCCATCTCTGTTCCCTGGAGCTTCTCTAGGTGCTCATGAGAAAGATGGGGGATAAATTTAGGCTAGAGGACTGAGAAAGACACCCTATGAGGAGCAGGCATAACCTACCTTACTGCAGCCTGAGGGAAAAGGAGCTGAGAGACTCCCCCCTTCTCTGAGGTACACACCCTAAACTGAGCCAGCAAGTTAGCGCAGGAAGGCTGAGACTTTCCCCACACCCTGCTGAAATACGAGAACAATGCAGAGAACTGAAAGAGGCCCCAAGGCTCTCTCCACTGAGTAAGCCAGTCTCTATTCTACTGAGGGAGGGGAGGAGAGTTGAGAGAGAAGTTCCCTAAAGCCCAGTTGCACAGATCTTGTTAAATTAAGTCTAAGGATGGAGCAGCAGTTGGTGCCAGTACAGGAAGGCAGAAATAAGAACAAAGAGAAATCCTACCACCATTCTGGGCCTTCCACTGTGCCAAGATGTGACCCTGTGCTACTAGGGCAGGGACAAGGAATGCTTCTGAAGCACCTGAGGACAGAGCTGGAGAACTGAGGCAAAAGCTCCAGGCACTTGGACCTGAAGCCCTGCTAAAGAGAGAGTTCTGATTTTGTTTTCAAATTTTAAGTCCATGATAAACTCAGTGTAATTCAGACTGAAACAAAGCCCAGATGCATCTAAACTGTACATGATATTGACTCAGCTAGTTTTACTGATAACCTTTTTAAATGAGATGTGTCTTTTTTCTATGAGTAAATATTATTTACTTCAGTCCTTATTGTTCTTTTACACACAGTGTTCACATCCAATCAAAATATGACAATACACAAAGAAACAAGAATAAATGTTGTTTATTCTTTCATCGCCAGAGATGAAAGAATCAATAGAAACACATCCACACATGGCCAAATATTACAATGATCAGACAGGGACTTTAAAATACCTATGATATACCAAATTAAGGGATGTACGGAAAAGGTGGACAGCATGTATAAACAGAGGAGGAATTTCAGCAGAGAATGTAAACTATAAAAAAGAAGCAAATGCAAATACTAGAAATGAAAATTATTACTATATTGAAAATGAAGAATTTTCGGATGGACTTATCAGCAGTAGAACACAGGAAAGAAAAAAATCAGTGAGCCTGACTAACGACAGGCTAATGCAAGTTTTCTAACTTGAAACATAAAGAGAAAAAAAGGAGAGAAATACAGCAGAATGGCCGATATTTGTGGTACTATTTTTTTTGTATGCTGTATGGTGGTGTCATGTTTCATTATTTTTCTATGTGAGCATCCTGTTATTGCAGCATATTTTGTTGAATTTGTGTGTGTTTGATGGTTTGTTTGCTTGTTTGTTGGTTGGTTTTTTGGGAAGGGAAGTGCATGGACTGTGGTTCTATTTTTAAGTGGTGTTCCAGAAGGAGAAAAGAGAAAAAGAGAGACTAGGAACCATAAAATATGATTGGCTGATTTCTCATCAGATGCAATGGAAGCCATAAGAAAATGGATTAATATCTTTAAGTTCTGAAAGAAAGGCTGTCAACCTAGAATTTATAGTCTATGAAAATATTTTCAAAAACAAAGGCTGAACAAAGGTATTTTCTGAAATTAAAAACAACCTTGAATTTGTCTCAAGAACGTACACTATAGAAACGTTAAAAGAAGTTGTATAGACTGAAGGGAAATGACACTAGTTATAATTCTGATTATACAAGAAGGAATCAAGAGCGCCAGTAAATGTAAAGAATCTTTAAATATACATGCATGGGGACATTTACATATATATGTTACAGATATATATGAATATATATATGAATATTTATGTAGGGATAATTTTATATAATTATATGACATTGTACATAAATATGTATTCATATATCATAGATATATGCATCCATATATATTAACCTTGTTAAAGAAATTTGTCCAATTAAAGGGAAAATAATATATTATTATCTATAGCATATATAGAAGTAGAACATATCAGAACAAGAGCACAAAGGATGAGAGGGTGGTGGTTAGAAGGATGCTGTTATAAGGTTCTTTTGTTTGCCATGAATTAATAGAAAGTTTTTTTGTAGGTAGACTGTGATAAATGAAGATGTATATTTTAATGTTTTGAGCAAAAACTTAAAACAACATAGGCAAAAATTAAGAAACCAGTAGAAGAGATAAAAATGAAAATCTAAAAATACTAGATTCACCCATCCCCAAAACAAGGCACAAGGAAGGAACAGAGAAATAAAGTGCACATTGGATGAAAACAAATCACTCAGCTAATTGACTTAAATCCAAATATTACAATTAATACATTTAATGAGAACAGATGAAACACCCCAACTCGAAAGCAGAAATTTTAAGACCAGATGATAATTGTTTGGCAGTTTCTTATGAGGATTAACTTGCATCTACTTTATAACTCAGTAATTCCAATCCTAATTATTTATCCATGAGAAATGCAAACATATATCCACAAAAAATACTTGTATAAGAATGTTCCTAGCACTGTATTGATAATAGCAAAAATCTAGAAATAATCTAGGTGTTCATCTGTGTGAAAATGGATAAACTAACTGTGTTTGTATTTGTACAATAAACTACCCAGCAATAAAAGAAACAAACTACTGATTCATGCAACAAAATGGATGGCTATCAAAAACACAATGTTGAGTGTAAGAAGCCAGAAACCACAAAGTATATACTGTGTGATTTCTTGGACATAGCAATCAGAACAGTTGTTTCTCTGGGGTGGTGAAGGGAGAACTGAGTGGGAAAAAGCATGAAGGAACCAAGGTAATGGGGATATCCTGTGTTTCATAGTGGTATGGGTTAGATGAGTTGATATGAATTTGTCAAAACTGATCAAGCAGTACAGTAAGAGGTCTTCATTTTATTTATGTAACTTGGGAAACATAAGTTGGAATAAAAAATGAAATACTTATTTTGGCATTCAGTCACAGTTAGAGGATACCTATTTTTAGTGACGCATGTACACCATATTTTAATCTATTGCTATCTTACCCCTCCTTCTCACCACTATTATAAATATTTAATATTAATGTTTCTACTCTGAATTTCAGTTTCCAAACTTTTCTAGCAAATGTTTTTTTTTAGGTTTCAAAATTACTTTGAGTTAAGCACGGCAGGGTCAGTCTGATTACCTCTACTTTACGGAGGTGAAAATGCTGATTTTGTGCTTAAATTGTCTAGAATTAGTAAAGTGATCAGAGGTCAGGGCAAATCTTAAATGTCAATTTTTAAATATTTACTCTTCTTAGTAAATTTCCTCTACTAAAAATCCAATTGCATGAAAGTTTCTCCAATTTTCTTCCTCATTTGCTTGCTTGCGCTTATTTCCCATTTCTGTGAGGTAGTTCTCTCTCTTTAAGACTTGCCGGCCTTATTGAATTAAATCTGCATTTCCGTGTTCCTGAATATAACCTGGGAAATGAAAGCAGCCAGGAGACCATAGAAAATAGTGAGATGATTCCCTGTAGGATGACAACAGGTTTAGAAATGGAAGGAATAGCAATTCAAAGTATCTTTGTTTTAAACTAGATAATCAATTTTTAATCAATTTTTCTGCCAGCAGCACCCCAAAGCTGTTAGGTTTATTGTGATGATTATTTAAAGTGAAGATCATGGGTTGTTGAGACCACAGTCATTTCAACTTTCTTAGGAGGAAGATACGGTCTTGGAATGATGTTTAATTTAGTATATGAATAATTCAGTATCTTAATAAATAATATGATAGTTCACAAAATTCAAAAAAAAAATTAGAAATGCAACCTCCAAAATACAACTTTACTGTTGTGCTCTGATGGCTGAGAAAACTTATATACTTGTGAGAATTCAGGAAGGACATTTCAAAAGTTAGATTTGTAGATAAGGAAAGAAGAGGGTGAGTGAAAATGAAAATCCCTCTGGAAGATAGGTTTATCATCCAAAATAGGACTGATTCATTAGGGAAATTTATTTAACTCAATTAATAAAATATATTATAGTAGCTTGCTGAAGCTTTTATTGAAACAACTATAAACTGAAGTAGCAGAAAAGTCATAAAATTTCATGAAAAAAAGATTATAAAATCATATTCTCTGTAGTGAGTTAAATTAAAAAGAATGAACCCACATTTTTCTTATTCAGAATTATGTGGTCATAATCATAATTTTAAACTTTAGTCAGATAGCCC
Organism: Myrmecophaga tridactyla; assembly: GCA_004026745.1. NCBI lineage: Eukaryota > Metazoa > Chordata > Mammalia > Pilosa > Myrmecophagidae > Myrmecophaga > Myrmecophaga tridactyla. The sequence continues at coordinate 20,296 of PVIY010035742.1, forward strand.
ATATTAGGTTCTAATTAATATTGACCATCTTTTCTAATTTAGTATCTAAATTTCTACTTAGTCTTTTGTTACAGGTTACATGGAAAAATGAGCACATCCATATTTCACAGAGGCTAACCTAATACTCACACTCATTAAAGGAGAATGGAAATGCCTGAATAAATTACTTCTGACTTTCCTACTGACAGCTGGAACCTAGGGAGCAATTCATAGTATAATACTTCAATAAGCAAGAAGTGGTCAGAATAGTTAACACCTCTTTTTATTTTCAGCAAACTGACTCCTTAGAATCATTTAAACTGTTTTGACCAAATAATCAGATTAGGTCCTGCTGCAGCCACCAACCAAAGCTGTTCAACAAGCAGAAATAATATGGGAAGAGGAAATAATTGAGTTTGTCTTTCTTTTGAATAGAAGTAAAGAGCAAGATAAAGTATTTTAAATACAAAATTTTAAATAAAACCATGGTTTTAGTAGATGCCACCGCTTAAGAATGTGAAGTAGCAGATGACAGCTTCTTCAAAGCAGTGTTTGGAGGCTAACTTTCTCCTCTGCATTTGAAGGAGAAAAGGATTAATGATGCCCCCAGAAATCTCTGTTTACATATTGTGGTAGTTAGATTCAGTTGTCAACTTGGCCAGGTGAACATGCTTAGTTCTGTTGCTGGGGACATGAGTCAATGGTATGTGAACCTCATCTGTTGCTGATTACATCTGCAGTCAGCTAGGAGGCGTGCTTGCTGCAATGAATGATGTTTGAGTTAATTGACTGGTGCTTAAATGAGAGAGTGCAAAGTAGCACAGCCTAAGCAGCTCAGCATTCCTCATCTCAGCACTCGCAGCTCAGCCCAGGACTTTGGAGATGCAGAAAGGAATCACCCGAGGGAAAGTTGTTGGAACCCAGAGGCCTGGAGAGAAGGCCAGCAGAGATCACCCTGTGCCTTCCCACGTAAGAAAGAACCTCAGATGAAAGTTAGCTGCCTTTCCTCTGAAGAACTAACAAAATAAACCCCCTTTTATTGAAAGCCAATCTGTCTCTGGTGTGTTGCATTCCAGCAGCTAGCAAACCAGAACAAATATATAGCCTTAATTGTCTTTTTTAGGACAATTATTCCCCAATATATTGATTGGGACAGTTAGGCTAGCACATTGGGATTCTCTGAGCAAGTCCTGATTGACTATATTCTACCTCTGCTTGAACTTATGGTAGCAATACATTTTTATCAGCCTTCCAAATTTATTTTTCTATATCTGTCTCACATTTGTGGAATAACTATAATGGTGAGAACTTATTATTATTATTGTTAATTTATTTATCACTGATCCCTGACTCAGCATGTCACACATACTAGACTTTCAATAGTTATTTTCGTATTTGTATGTAACACTTTTAAAGACAATTGTATTGGTTTCCACTTGTTAGCACTTGGGAAAACAGGTCATTTTTTTAAGCCTTTTTTTCACATGTTGGTCAGGAGTTACCATTGTCATTCTTGAGTTCTGGCTGGGCAGACTTTTTTTTTATAAACTTTCTTTTTCTAGGGTAACCTTTTTTTTTTCCTGTACAAAGTTCCCAAACAAAGTTTAAGAGAAAAGAATTATGCTTGATTTTCTTTAAATACTCTGTATTTTTGGATTGATTAATGTATTTCAAGTTTTAAAATATTTTTTATTGCTGTACAGTATTTTCATTTATACAATCTATTTTTTTCCAATTACTATTGAGAGGAAGATGGAACAGTGTGGTCATTAAAGGTTTCAAAGTCATGTAAACTTGACATCATATACCTCACTTCACCTATTTCTTATTTGAAAAATAGTGAGGACGATGATAAGGATGATAATAATAATAATACTTACCCCATGTACTTTATTTTTGTGATGAAACTATTATGGATTAAATGATGTAATGCCTGAAAAGTCCTCACCACCATACTTGTTGCAAAGTAAATTTTAAAAACAAATGCTTTATTCAATGATTACTATTATTAAAATCCCCTTTGAAATCTTAGATGACTGAATATAGGAATGTTACTTATTCTGTTAATACCTACAAAATCTTAGGTAAACCTTAGAAATTAATTACTTTTTTGTTGCATCCACAGACATTAACAAAGTCCTCTTTACAACTAAATATTAAATTTACATCTTTTCCCATTTCCTCTTGCCCAATGTTAATTTCTTGCTCTGTCATCAACCTTCATTTTATACTAATGTATGTAGAATGTAGACTATATAATGATATATATATAAACATTGAATAACAATATTTTTATTGTCATATAAATAAGAATATATATAATAGGAAAATGATTTATAAAACCTTTCTGAAAATTTCTTTTTTTAAAGCAACCACTGCCCATGTGATAGGCTTTTTATTTTTTTAATTTTTATTAATAAAACCAACCAGCATACAACATGAGCATTCTTAATGTATGAACATTCCATACTTGGTGTGCACTCAGTGACTCAAAATATCATCACATAGTTGTATATTCATCACCATGATCATTTCTCAGAACTATCATATAAAGAAAGTTTTTATAAAAAAGAAATATAAAGAAAGAAAAAGAAAAAAGAAAAAACTCATACATACCATACCACTGACTCCTCCCTCTCCCTGACCACTAATATTTCTGTCTACCCAATTTATTTTGACATTTGTTCCCCCTATTATTTATTTATTTTTAATCCATATTTTTTATTCACTGTCCATACCATAGATAAAAGGAGCATCAAAACAAGGTTTTCACATTCACACAGTTACTTTGTGAAAGCTATACCATTATACAATCATCTTAAAGAAACATGGCTACTGGAACACAGCTCTACAGTTTCAGGCACTTCCCTCTAGCCTCTCCAATACACCTTAAACTAAAAAGGGGTTATCTATATAATGCATAAGAATAACGTCCACAATAACTTCTCAACTCTATTTGAAATCTCTCAGCCACTGACACTTTATTTTGTCTCATTTCTCTCTTCCCCCTTTCGGTCAGAGGGTTTTCTCAATCCCTTGATGCTGAGTCCCAGCTCATTATAGTATTTCTGTCTCATGTTGCCAGAGAAGTTTACACCCCTGGGAGTCATGTCCCATGTAGAGAGGGGAAGGGCAGTTAGTTTGCTTGTCATGTTGGCTGAGAGAGAGAGGCCACATCTGAGCAACAGAAGAGGCTCTCTAGGGGTGACTCTTAGGCCTAAATTTCTGTACACTTAGCCTGTCCTTTGTGGGGATAAATTTCATATCTACAAACCTCCAGATTGTAGGCTTGGCCTATTGATTTAGTTGTCCTTACTGTTTGTGAGAATATCAGGCATTCTCCAAATGAGGAAGTTGAATTTTCCCTTTTTCTCAGCATTCCCCCAAAAGGACTTTGCAAATACTTTTTTATTCACTGTTCAAATCACTCTGGGATTTATCAGGGCATCACTCTGGACAGACCTACAAAATCTCATGCCCTATTTAAGGTTCCATGTACTCATGGTGTTCAATTAAATTGTCCATATAAGTTATATTAGGTGCATTAGTAAAATATAAATTTTCTACCAAATGAACAATTTTTATTTTGTCCCATACATAATTTAAATTTTAAGAATATGAATTACCATCTATTTTCAACACCCTGCAATACTGACATTCTTTTGTTCTTCCTCATGGAAAAACGTTTTTTAATTTGTATATTTAGTCACTATCATGGTATAATCTAGGCATTCCTAGATTATACCATCTCAGTCTTTATCGTTTATCTTTCCTTCTGATTTCATTTGTGCCCCCAGGCCTCCTCCCTCTATTGTTCTCACATTCAGCTTCATTCAGTGTACTAACATTATCATATTGCAGTTAGGTAGTATTGTGCTATCCATTTCTGAATTTTTACAATCAGTCCCGTTGCACAGTCTGTATCCCTTCAGCTCCAGTTACCCAATATCTAGCCTATTTCTATCACCTGATGGTCTCTGTTCTTACCTGAAATTCTCCAAGTTCATTAATTAATGTTAGTTCATATTAGTGAGACCATATAGTATGCGTCCTTTTGTTTCTGGCTAATCTCACTCAGCATAATGTCCTCAACATCCATGTTGTTACATACTTCATAACTTTATTCTGTCTTACGGCTGCATAATATCCCATTGTTTGTATATACCACAGCTTGTTACCACTCATCGGCTGATGGACATTTGGGCTGTTTCCATCTCTTGGCAGTTGTAAATAATGCTGCTATAAACATTGGTGTGCAAATGTCCATTTGTGTTCTTGCCCTCATGTCCTCTGAGTAGATACCTCGCAATGATATTGTGGATCATATGGCAATGTTATACTTAGTTTCCTGAGGAACCACCAAACTGCCTTCCACAGCAGTTGTATCTTTTGATATTCCCACCACCACTGGATAAGTGTGCCTCTTTCTCCACACCCTCTCCAGCATTTGTTGTTTTCAGTTTTATTGATAATGGCCTATCTGGTGGGTGTGAGATGATATCTCATTGTGGTTTTGATTTACATTTCCCTAATAGCCAGGGAAGTTGAGCAACTTTTCATGTGCCTTTTAAACATTTATACTTCCTCTTCTGAGAAGTGTCTGTTCATGTCTTTTGCCCATTTTGTAATTCGGTTGTTTGTCTTTTGGTTGTTGAGTTGAACAATCTCTTTATATTCTGGATACTAGACCTTTATCTGATATATCGTTTTCAAATATTGTCTCCCATTGTGTAGGCTGTCTTTACTTTCTTGACAAAGTTCTTTGATGCACAAAAGCATTTAATTTTGAGCAGTTTCCATTTATCTATTTCTTTCTTCAATGCTCATACTTTGGGTGTAAGATCTAGGAAACTGCCTCCTATTATAACATTTATAAGATATTTCCCTACATTTTCTTCTAAAAGTTTTATGGTCTTAGATCTAATGTTTGGGTCTTTGATCCATTTTGAGTTAATTTTTGTATAGGGTGTGAGGTATGGATCCTCTTTCATTCTTTTGCATGTGGATATCCAGTTCTCTAGGCACCATTTATTAAAGAGACTGTTCTTTCCAGGTGAGTTGGCTTGATTGCCTTATCAAAGATCAATTATCCACAGATAAGAGAGTCTATATCTGAACACTCTATTCAGTTCCATTGGTCAGTATATCTATCTTTATGCCAGTACCATGCTGTACAAGATAGACCACTGCAGCTTTGTAGTATGCCTTAAAGTCAGTTAGTGTGAGACCTCTGACTTCATTTTTTTCCTTAGGATATTTTTAGGTATTCAGCGCACCCTGCCCTTCCAGATAAATTTGGTTATCGTATTTTCTATATCTAAAAAGTAAGTTTTTGGGATTTTAATTGGTATTGCATGGAATCTATAAATCAATTTAGGAAGAATTGACATCTTGACTATATTTAGTCTTCCAATCTGTGAACACAATATGCCCTTCCATTTATTTAGGTCCTCTGTCTGAAAATTTCCTTTTGAAAAACAATAATAATGCTAACTTTTTGGTGCTCACTCTATATGAGTCACTGTACTAGACACTTTGCAAGCATTCTATCATTTGCTTTTTAAATTGCTCCGAGAAGCTGGTTTTATTACTCACGGTTCACTGAGGAAACTAAAATTAATAGAGGTTCATTATTGTGCCAAGATGGCAGAATCACAGTGTGTACTATGGATAAGAATCTTTCTTTTCACAGAATCCTTGAGGCAGGATTATGAAATCATAACTATATGGTATGTTGAAGTAAA